>PVLA01006619.1:41010-120439 GCA_004027455.1 Hydrochoerus hydrochaeris | reverse complement strand
AGTAGTGTGAGCAATCCTGGTGTGTTTTAAATCCTGGTGCACTATTAACAGTATAGCGTATCAAGGCCATCCATGTTAGAGTTTCTAGTTATCCTTCTCTGCCTCATTTCTGCTATGCTACTTTTCTGCCTTTGTTTAGTTTTCTCCTTCCTTCTACTGCCTGCCCCACTCATTGAGGCCTTTCTGCCACTGTTCCTAAAATCCTGGCATTTTTTTTTTCTTTCTCTCTAGAATGTCCTTCAGTATTCTCTGCAGGGTTGGATTGGTGGTCACAAACTCCCCCAATTCCTCTTTGTCATGGAAGCATCTTGTTTCTCCATTAATTTCTAGTGACAGTTTTGCAGGGTACATCAATCTGGGCTGGAGGCCACCTTCCTTCAGGAGTTGGAAGACTTCACTCCAAGTTCTTCTTGATCTGATGGTCTGTGTCGAGAAGTCAGCTGTGATTCTGATGGGCTTACCTTTATAGGTAATCTGTTTCTTTTCTCTGATGGCTTTTAATATTCTGTTTTTATATTGAATTTCTGATATCTTGATTATTATATGTTTGGGTATAGATCTGTTTTGGTTGTAGGTGGCTGGAGTGCTATATGCCTCACACAACCGAATGTCATCTTCTTTTCCCATGCTTGGGAAGTATTCCTTCATTATTTCCATGAATAGCCTTTGTAATTCACCCGTATGTATTCCTGCTTCTTTGTTCATGTTTCTTATTCTTAAATTGTAGATTCTCTTGTCATCTTCTAGCCTTTGCATTGTTACTGCCTGTTTCCTCTTTATTTTTAAGAGATCTTTCCTTTCATGATCACACATTGCGAACTTGTCTTCAAGTTTTGATAGTCTATCCTTAGTTTCTTTTAAGGCATTTTGCCAGCTTCCAATGGAGGTTTTAATTTCCTGGTAGTCTCTTTGAATCTGCTTCATGTATTCTATATTTTCTTTATATTCTTTATCGAATGTTTCTCTCCTTTTTTTGTGTTCCTCCCTTTTTCCGTCTGTATCATCCTGAGAGATGCTTCCTGAGAGCATTTCTTTTATTACTCTACTCATATCCTGCTTTGCCTGATTTAATATTTCAGATTTGAGCTCGTCTACAAGGTTCCAAAGATATCTCTTAATGTCCATTGAAGCCATGTCTGATGTTGTGTTTTTGCTGTCCTCAGTCTCCCTCGTTTTTCCTTCTCCTGGATAAGTGCTTTCAGGGCTCTGGGCTGGGATCCTCCTCCTGCCTCTCTCTCCTGTCATGGCCCTGGCTTCCTCCACATGGGTTACAGTGCAGGTCCCAGCCCCCTTCCCTGTTGGCCAAGTTTCCTCCGAAGCACACTGGCGAGGGACCTATGCCCTCTCCTGCCTGCTCTTGTTACTGAGGTGTGAATAGGGGTTGCGTATGACTGTCCCACCCCACTGGTCCAAGCAAACTTCAGCTGCCTTCATCAAGTTAGTGCGTGCTAGGCGTAGGAAATTGTTTTGGGATAGTTGATTGGGTTCCGGCCAGGGGCACGGCCCAATCCAAGCAAATCCCACGAATCTGCTTTTGGGAGGTAGGAACCAACTGAAGTCACTGTCGCTCCTATTTCAGGCTCCTCCTGCCCAATTCCAACATGTCATCCATCTGGTCACGACCTTCCTGTGCGGGGGGGGTCTCATTCCCAGCTCTGACCTTGGATTAATGAAGGTCCCTTTGCTGGCTCTTCTCTCCTTTGGGCTCACCAACCCCCAACTTCAGTGCTGCTGTGCTTCCTGTGAGTGGCGGCCGGTATCAGTTTGGGTGGCTCTGCTGGCCGTGCGGATTCAAGCTGGTGGGTCGTGGCAAAAACACTGTGTCTCATAATTTTTAGCTGTTTCAGTTGTAGTCCCAAAGTATTTTACGAGCTTTTTTATGTTTTAATTTCTTCCTGTGTCAAGAGGATCCATCTCCCTCTGTAGGGTCTCTCCAGGGTATTTTATTGTGGCACATGAGTTGTTTCTCGCAGGATGCTTTGTATTTTGTTGCTCACTGATCGGCCATCTTGACTTCTTCCCTTTGGTTGCTTTTGAACAGAAGCTTTGCTAAACCCAGTGTTTCCTATGAAACCAACATTTTTTCCCACAGTTCCAAGATCAGCACCACCCAGAGTAAATACATGGCTTCTTCTCATCCTCTAGGACCCCAAGCAGCCTCTAACCCACACTCCTTCATCTTTCTTGCTGGCTCCCCCTGCCAGTCCAAAAGTCATTACACGCAGGCCCCCTGCCAGTCCAAAAGTCATTACACGCAGGATTCTTCCCAGGGTTTCCTGATTCCTGGCCTATACCCTACTCCCATTTATCCATGACCTGTCCCTGCACGGACTGACTGTGAGGAAACTGCATGCCTTCACAGTTAGATTTGTTCTTATCGCCATAAAATAATGAAAGGTTTATGATAAATGTCCCCAAACCATCATGATAACAAATCTGGAGGCAGGTTGTTTCATTGTGAAAAAGTGGGTGAATGTTTCAGCTTGTGCTGTTATCTTTCATGGCTACATTTTACCGCATGCTTGCTCTTATCTCCCAGGAGGAAAAAGGGCAAAGATACCTAAAAGCTTCACTTACATGAAGAAGAGGACAACCTAGAACTCTTTCTTACCTGCTTTTTTGCTCTTGTGATAGAACCAAAATCTATTTCCTTTCCATCTTTTCCACCAAATTCACTCTTCTCTAAATGAATAGTTTCCCTGCCTATTGCTCCTCCTCCTTTAGGAGGATAGCCTTCTGTTAAGGACCAGAACTGGGGCCGGGGATTTAGCTCAGTGGCATAAGCTCCTGCCTGGCAAGCGGGAGGTTGTGAGTTCAATTCCTGGAACCACACACACACACACAAAGGACCAGAACTGTCTTGATTTAAATTAAAATAAGAATCTAAAGTCTGGTTGGGTGTGGTGGGCACACCTGTAATCCCAGCACTTAGGAGTCTGAAGCAGGAGGAGGCCAGCCTGGGCCACACAGTGAGTTCAAGGCCAGCCTGAGCTACAAATGAGATCCTGTCTCAAAAAACAAAACAAAACAACAACAACAACAAAAAAAACAGAAAACAAAAAAGAATATAGGACCTGCCAATTCAGTTTCCACACTAAACCAAGCATTCCCCTGGCTGCTGTAGACACTGCTGGACTCGTGTGACTGCACATTGAAGCAGGTGTGGGAAGCTTCAGGTCTTTGTTAAGTTAGTAGACTCAGACAAGCATAGTCATGCTTAGTTTATATATTTATATATTTACTTTTTTTTTTTTTTTTTTGAAACAGTGTCTTGCTAGGTAGCCCAGGTTGCAGGCTTCCCCTGCCTCAGCCTTCCCAGTGCTGGTATTACAGGTATGTGCCTCTACATCTGGTTTATCTTTAGCCTTTGAAAAAATTTTTTCTAGCTGGGCATGTTGGTGCACGCCTGTAATTCTAGCATTTGGGAGGCTGATGCAGGAGGATCTTTGCAGGTTCAAAACAAACCAGGGCTACAAAGTGATCTCAAGTCCAGCCTGAACTGCATAGCAAGACCTGTCTCAAAAAGACCAAAAAAAAAAAAAAAACCCATTCTCTCTACTGAGCTCTAAACTGTTAATGATCACTCTTTCCCATTGTTGAGCACATTTTAAGTGTCAGGCACAGAACTAGCCATTTTTTGAGGATTTCTTTCCATGATTGTAACAGCAATTTTTATGAATTGGGTTCTATTGTTTATCCCCATTTTACAAATGTGGAAACTGAGACTTCAAAGTAACAGGTAGTTAAGCCAGGCGTGGTGGTTTACGCCTGTAATCCCAGCACTTGGGAAACTGAGGCAGGAGGATTATTGCGAGTTTGAGACCAGCCTGGGCTACAGAGTGAGCTCAAGGCCAGCCTGAACTGCATAGAGACCCTGTCTCAAAAAGACCAAAAAAAAAAAAAAAAAAAGTAACAAGTAGTTCAAACATCCTACAACCAGGGAGAGGTCAGACTGGTAGTGGAAGGCAGGTAATACGATTCCAGAGCCCTTAGACCATTCTGTGCTCTATATTTAAACTGCACCAGTGCATTAAATAGGTTAAAGACTTACAAAGAAATTAAACCTAAAAGCTTTTCCCTGGCCCAAGCTCGCTCAATTCTTCTTAGCCATCGAGTGAGCTACCCTGACTGTTGGATGGAGCCGGGACAGGACGCAGGGAGAACGCTGGGGTGGCAGGTGCTGCCCACCCCGCCCAGTCGTCAGCCTGCAGTCCCCCGGCCTCCCCAGGAGTTCAGCGGGGAGTCCCTGCGCAGAGGATCTGATCCTGCGGAGGACAGTGGGGGTCACTCCATTTCTACTTCATTCAACTGTGCTTTTAATTTTTTTTATGGTTAAAAGAAAGTCTTTATTAGCAAAGGCCATTTTAAATCTTGTAAGTTCATCTTAATATTAAATAAGATGAGATGCTTAATAGCTGTAATTCAGCCCTTGATTCCAGTTTAGTCCTTTTCGGTGCATGTGCTTATATTTTAATAGACGTGAGCCACCAATCGACAGGTATGTAGGCAGATGCAGCTAATTACATTGGAAAATGAAAACTTAGAGCTGTTTCATGATTAGGTCAGGATAAAAAAATCAAATGAAGGATATGATGAAGTTTGGTTTAGAAATAATATACCGTTAGGCATTAAACCTTATTTTATTTTACTTTTTAATTTTTTTGAGATGGGGTTTCGCTATGTAGGCCACGTTGGCCTTGAACTCACTTGGTAGCCCAGGCTGGTCTCAAACTCTCAGTTATCTTCCTGCATCAGCCTCCCAAGCGTTGGGATGGCAGGTGTGAACCACTGTGCTCAGTTTATATACTTTTTTTTAGAATACATATAATTTACAGAAATTAATTCACTTTTTGTCAAATATTAATACATATTTATCAATTTTTTAAAAGCGGAACTAGTGTTTCAATTGTAAAAAACTATCTCTGGTTACAAAAAGAAATCAGAAACCTAATTGAAAGTTAATATATAATTTACAAATGTCCTAAGAATTCTTTTTTTTTTTTTTTTGTGCCATGATTGAACTCATGACCTCACGCTTGCCAGGCAGGTGCTTACACCAATGAGCTAAATCCCCAGCCCTGACCTAAGAATTCTTTTTTTTTTTTTATCCTAAGAATTCTTAAGCCACACAATAATTTAAGTAGAAAAACACAATTTTAAAAGTTTGTTTCTATTTCTTTGGCTTATGTGCATGTGTTAACTGGTCTCTTTATAGGAAATCTAACTAAAAAAGTAGCACAGTAAAAGCTAATCACTTTTCAATAAAAATTGTATACAACACTTCCAACAATCAAAGGTATCATTTAGAGGTTAACTACCTAGCACAAAATATTAAATAAAAGACATTTACTGAGCTAGGTTTCACTTGCAGTACCCTGTGATCCAAAATGCAGGTTTCCACCAAATAAAACCTGAAGTTTCATTTGCTTGGTGTAGACCACTGCATTTAATGATCCCCCTGCCCCTGGTCTCCACAATCCACTGTGGCTCCATATCCCCAGCTGGGGCTGGGAATGTAGCTCAGCAGTGCAGTGCCTGCCTTCTGGCAAGCATGAGGTCCTGAGTTCAATTCCCAGTACCACCTCCCCCAAAACAAAAAGCATTAAGTGCCTGGGATTTATGCTTCAGATCAAGACATCATTTGAATGCTTTCAAATGATGTACAGCTCCTCATGTAAAAAAGATGTTTTGAGGTCTCAAGTACCTTGAAAAGTAATTCTATTCAAATAGCCTGACCTGTCAGGCCTTGGCAATTACGGAACCTTGGTTTTGACACACAGCATTGTACACGTTAAGCAGATGTGAAATGCTGCAAGATGTGGAGGGCTGTTCTACTTAAACACTAAGTGTTCCGTTGAAGAGTCTGAGAAACACAGGTACTGACTATGGTTTTGTTTTGTTTTGTTTTCTCATTAGCATAAGCAGCCCACACGTGGCACAGAGTGCTGTCAGAAGTCCAAATCCAAGGAAGGTAATTATTTTCCCTACAAAACCTTGGCAAACCAATACAGTCTTTTTTTTTTTTTTTTTTTGTACTGAGGATCAAACTCACAAACTGCACATTTGCAAGGCAGGTGCTTATGCCACGGAGCTAAATCCCCAGCCCCAACAATAGCGAGTCTTCCTCGGTACTATGAAATATGTTTCTCTTGGAGTCATAGATTACTGGAGTGACAATTTTCACTCCAAGAATATCATTTAATACCAGGTCAGAAAACTGTGGTTATTGTATGCAGTCATGTCTTTTACAGTTTTACAGTTTCTCCATTTAAAGCAAGCTTGTGCATGTGGGTCTCTTTAGCAGCGGTGAGGCCACTGTGGACCTAGATGGTGGCTGACTTGTTATGGGCTGGTCCACAGCCAGGGGAAGTCCCTAGGCCTGAAAAGCTTCCATATTTTACCCTAGGAAGACTTGCTGCCAGTACCAATGTTTTCCAAGTTCTTTTTTTTAAATTTTATTTTAAAGAGGGTAAAATTAAACATAACCAAACAGATCATAAGAAAATAATGTAAGAGACACAGATTTCAAAGCAAGACAACCAGAGATCTTCACTGTCTATCATATTGTCTCTTGTTTTCTTCCAAATAGTTGTCCATATCTTCATCCAAGTTCTTTTTAAGAAATGGTTACATGGTCACATCAATACCGGAACCCTGCCACCCAGTCCTTCCCAGTCTTTGAGTAACACTGGGTGACCCTTGCGATGTATAACCCCTGGATCTTTATGTTTTGATGAAAATTACATAGCCTTATTCCAGTTTATCAAAAGAAATTCTGCCTAAAATATAGTCATGAAAAGCCTGGCGTGGTGGCTCACACCTGTGATCCCAGCACTCGAGGCTGAGGCAGAAGGATCATTGTGAGTTCGAGACCAGCCTGGGCTACAAAGTGAGCTCAAGTCCAGCCTGAACTGCATAGCGAGACCATGCCTCAAAAGACAAATACATAAATAAATAGAATTTTTTTTTTTAAGTAACAAGTATTTGGTCAGCCTGGAAAGCCCTGTGCAGCTGTTCCCCTCCCCACTTCTGTGCAGATCTGGGGTTTCCTCCCCCGAAGCTGCCTCCAGCATTTAATGTATGCATCTCCCATCACACTGCTGCTCGCCTCTATTAGCATTTGAAGGCACTGTGCTGATCATCAATCCTGCCAGGTAACTGCTGCTGCAGACTCTTGTCCCCGTGATTAGGGAGCCGCGGGGCAAAGCTGTTTTTTTCTGAAGCTGTGGTTTGTAAACAAGTCTCCCATCTACAGAACCCTTATTTGGAGATGAAATATTAGTCCATTTAAATTCCACTGTTTTCTCTGCAGGGTCAGCTACAGAATGTTCTGGCCTGTGTGTTTTGTCCTTGCAGTTCCCACACTGCCGAGAAGGCTGTGTCACTCAGCTTTCCAGAGGGACCTGCACGTCTGGACACAGCACCTCTGCTCCACCATGCACGGGCCCCAGGGTTTGCGATCTCTGCGTCGCGGCTGTTGTAACTGTGGTCTAACACAAGGCCTAAGTCTAAATCTTCATGGCGTCTGCCAGCTCTGTGCTAGGATGGTGGTAGGGGATGGTGAAGTGTACTTTCTTCTTTCTTTTGTTTTGTTTTTGAGACGGGGTCTTGCTATGCAGTTCAGGCTGGCCTTGAGCTCACTTTGTAACCCACGCTGGCTTTGAACTCAGCAATCCTCCTGCCTCAGCCTCCAAAGGCTGGGATTACAGGGGTGCGCCACCACACCCAGCTGTACTTTCTACCACACCCAGCTGTACTTTCTATAAAAGAAAAACTTCCCCTCTCTTTCTCTCAATCTGACTACATTTAAAACTGAATAAAGCACTGAAATTAGCTGGCTTTTCTATGTAAAGTAGACTCAGGACCATATCAATGAAAATGTCGGGGTGGAGGTTAGATTCCGTTACCCTTCCGTGTTCCATCCTGCACCTTTCAGATCCCTCTCCTTCATCTCCATTCTCCTACCTGTCTCAGCCCTTCCAGTTTTGTATTGCCGTGGTGGTAACAGTCTCCTGAAGAAGGCTCGCCTACTCCCATTCAAATCCTTTCCCTGTCTGTCTCCCAAACTCCCACCAGACAATTAGTACGAAAACACAGACTCTAGCAGGTTACTCCCTGCCGCATTTCTTACTCTTATTCCAGCTGGCGGTGAGCTAAAAGCCAAACCCTGACGCATACCAGCCAGAGCCTTCATCATCAGGCGCTCTCTCCCGTGTGGCCGCTCCTGCAGCCCAAGCAAAGCGGTTCCATTCTTCCCACACTGCGCGTGGCACTCGGTGACATAGTGCTCCGCTTCTCCGCAGAAGCAAGGTGGGGTGGCGTGGCCTGATTGTCATCACCACCCCCATGGGAGGCAGGGCTGTCACTGCCTAACATTCAGCTGCGGCTTGAACCCCTTTGCTCCCCCTGGGTAAATCAAGAGAGTGTGTTCTAAACCACTGCTCTGCCCCAGTACTTCCAGGCAGAAACTGCTCAAAATATTTCACTGGGGCCCACCTGGAGTGCATTCTGGGGTTGGGGGGGTGTGTGACAGCAGAGTTCCTATCTGACTGTGGGAAACACTGGGCAGCTCCCTCAAACACCCTCACCCCTCCTCCACATCTACCTACAATTTTGCTTGCCTGAGAAGAAAGCCACAGATAGTTTGTTGAGCAGTATATGATATTGTCAGGTCATGGCTCTGTGGGTTGTTTTGTTTGTCTTTTTGAAACAGGGTCTTAGTATGCAGTCCAGGTTGGCCTTGAACTCACTTTGTAGCCCAGGATGGTCTCAAATTTGCAACATCCTCCTGCCTCAGCCTCCCTGGTGAGGCAATTACAGGTGTGCGCCACCATGTCTGCCTAGATCTGTGGTTTTCACCAGAGCTTCTCTCAGGACAATAGATCCTAATTGTTCTTGTTATCCAATAAAAAGTAAAATACATCTTCCGCCCAGGGCCTCCATGATTTTAACAGGAGATATATTTGGCTCTTGGGTTCTTTTTACCCGAGTGTAATGAGGAGCTCTTTACATAGACACAGGTCAGCTGCACAGAATCTTCCTCTGTCTAAGGAGAATCCTTCTGGTTCCACTGGTTCCCAGTGGCCCAGGAACACCCACACATGCATGGGCGACCAGTAGGAACCTGTGTGCTGTTTTGTCAAAATTGATGAACAAAATCTGTCCTTCCATCGCCCGGCCTTGTGCAAGGCCGCCTGTGTTTACAGCGAGTTTAATGGGTCATGTTTCTACCAGATGTCCTCTCCTCGTGGCGCCCGCGTTTGAGAGACTGTCATTACTGTTTCTGCTGGAATGCTGGAAGGAAAATTTATTTGCTCAGAAAATGGTTTCTACTTTACCATCTATTAAATCAGGGTAGATCAGAAATCCTATTTGTTTAATTTAATCCATACTTTCAGGCTCCAGAGCCAGCAATTGGAGGTTCTGGGTAAATGTAACCCAGGGGTGTAATAATTTAGACCCTCACAGCAGCTGGGGTCAGCATCCTGTCACCACCTCAGGAACCCAGCCGAGGCTCCATAGCCGGGTCCCTGACTCAGCTCCACCCCAAACCATCTCTGCACCTCTCTAACAGACTTGGCTGGGTCATGTATGATCCTGTCCATGGCACAGTTTAAGCAACCACGTGAGCAACAACTCAGAATTTCACGATACTAAATGTCCTCTTTCTTTTAGTCAGAATTATCTACTTGCCTTTCAGTAGAACATACGAGTTAAGATAACCCCAGCGGCGATTTCCTATTTGAGTCAGCTCTAAAAGCCTTATCTTGGCATTGTTGTGCTCTTCCAAATTAAAAACTCTTTGTCTCAGTGAAAGCCACTGTCAGCCCAGGCCACTTGGCTGTGCCTATTAGATAAAAGAGAATGTTTTTTATTTCTTTAAAAAATATATATATATATTTTGCCAGCATTTCCTTTAAACTTGTTTTGAAAGAGCTGATGCCCATCTGCTTCCATCTTCACTTCTGGTTACTGCCCAGATCCTTCCAGCCCGGCCCTGAGACCCCCGGATTCAGAATTCCCATCACCTCCAAAACCCAGAGTCCACAAGTGTGAATGTGTACACACACGCACACACACGTGGGAGCATGCAAAGTGTGTACATCAGGAAAAGAAAAGCTTGTATAGTCATTTTAAAACTTAATGGATTGAGACATCACAAGATGAATGAAAAGTTACCTTTGGCCTCTACAATTACAAAAGGTGCTCAAATTGGTGGCCATGAGCTTCCAGACATTTATTAGGATGGCAAAATGCTGAAGTATCTATATTTTTTTTTTGGGCAAGCTCTGAATATGAATTTTCATGTGTGTCTGTATGTGTTTCCATTTGGCTAAATTGAGGGAAATTATTCTCATTTTCTCACTGTGTACCATTTGCCTTAGTTCTCTTATTTCACACAAATAGGCTGATAAATATAAAACAACATGATTGAGCATAGAGTCTGATAAGAATAGGTTTTTTTTTTTTTTTTTTTTTTTTTTTTTGATCAGTGTTGTTTTGTTTTTTTGGAGACAGGGCCTTGCTGTGTTGCCCAGGCTGGCTCTGAAACATTGGGTTCCAGCACCCCCTGTTGTACCGCAAAAGGCTGCACCCCAAAATAAAATGAAAATTGTAAAAAAGGCAAAAAGAGTAAAAAGGCCAAGACATCTTGGAGGGAAAAGAAGAGAGTGCTTTTTTATTTAGGCTGGTATCCAGCGACATAGAGTGAGGGTGGAATTTACACTGCTGTGTGGCTAGGCTAAGATTTGGGGGTGGTTTATAAAGGGAAAAATCTGCAAAGATGTGGGGGGCGCCACACCTGTGCATTCCTGAGGAAACAGGACATCCTGTTTTTTTTTTTAAAGGTCAAAGGGTGTGGCACATACAGAACAGAATGGCAGCACTTGAGTTAGTTTA
This sequence comes from Hydrochoerus hydrochaeris, assembly GCA_004027455.1. Taxonomy (NCBI): domain Eukaryota; kingdom Metazoa; phylum Chordata; class Mammalia; order Rodentia; family Hydrochaeridae; genus Hydrochoerus; species Hydrochoerus hydrochaeris. The sequence continues at coordinate 109,540 of PVLA01006619.1, read as the reverse complement.
CAACACTCCCTGTGTCTGGAGTGGCTGGCTGGGCCTGCCGTGTATACATGCGTGTCCCTCTGCCAGCTCAATACCAGTGGGTTTGATTTTGTTTCCTGTGTTTCAAACCCAGGACTTCGTACAGGCCAGGCAAGCACTTTACCACTGAGTTCTCCCTGCAGCCCCAAGTTCTCATAGTTTCCTAGACATCTCTACAGTCCCTTAAATTCCATGGAAAGGCACAAGGTGGCAAAGCTTTCTACATTGACAGAAATGCACAAGGAAGCCAGATGTGGTCACCCATACCTGAAATTCCAGCTCTTCGGCAGGCTTAGGCAGCAGGATCACAAGTCCAAGGCCAGCCTGAATGATTTAAGAAGGCTGCCTCACCACTTTTTCTTTCTTTTTTTTTTTTCTGACAGGGTCTCACTGTGCAGTTTGGACTGGACTTGAACTCTCTTTGTACCCCAGGCTGGTCTGGAACTTGCAATAATCCTCTTGCTTCAGCCTCCCAAATGCTGGAGTGCTAGGATTATAGTCATTCGCCACCATGCCCATCTGTCTCAACATTTTAAAAAGGCCTAGAAAGGCTGGGGATTTAGCACAGCGGCATAAGCGCTTGCCTTGCAAGTGCGTGGTTGTGAGTTTGATCCCCAGTACCGATTAAAAAGAAAAACAATCAATTTATCTATTTACTTATTCTCTACAAGTCTAGACTTGAACTCCCTACATAGCCCACTCCGGCCACAATCTTCCTGCCTCCGTCTCCCAAGTGCTGGCATTATAGGCTTGTGCCACATGCCTGGCTGACAGTTCTATTTCTTACTGTACAGTAGTAGTAGTAAAGATTGCAAATTCAGTTGCTGATAGTACTCTGGAAAGTATCATAAATGGGTGATTTGGATCTGGTGGGAAATAAGAGCACATGTATTCCTTCTCTAAAGAAGAATTCAAATATTGCCATAGGAAATGCAGGCTCGTTGTGAACAGATAAAGTACATCCTCAGAGGCAAAAACCTGGAACTTTGGGGAAATTTCTCAATGCTCAAATAGGAGTTCAAATATTTTGGAACACTTTTTCAGCTAGCTTTAAACACATACTGAGCAGTTTACAACTTCTACAAAGTACAGATGTTTAGTTGGATGAACCACAGTGAGCTGTGCCAGGACCTCAGGATAGCACTGCTCAAGGGAACAGAGCGGAAGCAGCAGCCAGAAGCCCAGGCAAGGACCCCCAAGATGACGCCGCTCATGGAAACAGGGCGGAAGCAGCGTCCGGAAGCCCGGGCAACGACCCCAAGATGGCGCCGCTCATGGAAACAGGGCGGAAGCAGCGGCCGGAAGCCCAGGCAAGGACTCCAAGATGACGCCACTCATGGAAACAGGGCGGAAGCCCAGGCAAGGACTCCAAGATGGTGCCGCTCATGGAAACAGGGTAGAAGCAGCGGCCGGAAGCCCAGGCAAGGACCCCAAGATGACGCCGCTCATGGAAACAGGGCGGAAGCAGCGGCCGGAAGCCCAGGCAACGACCCCAAGATGGCGCCGCTCATGGAAACAGGGCGGAAGCAGCGGCCGGAAGCCCAGGCAAGGCACTCAAACTGAGCGTTCCTCGAGCACCTCAGGCTGGCCTCCCTCGCTCACTGACAGCCTCGGCTGGCTAGTTCTTGGCTGTAAGAGTGGCCCTGGCCTCTGCCCACTTGGTGCATTCGCACAGTCCCCTCCCCTCCCCAGCTGTGACACCTGAGTCCCCCCCCCACCTGGTTTCCTGGTAACCCCGGGAGCGCACAGGCCCGGCTTGAGAACTCCTGGAGTGGGTCTGGCGGGGCCAGCAGTGGGAACCGGGGCCCAGTTGGGTGGCGGGTGAGCAATCCAGACCTGCACCCCGAGCTACAGCCTACCCTGTTTTAGTTGTTTTGAAAGGGAGCCTGGCTGAGTCGCTTAGTTGGGAACGCAGCTCTGTGCAGAGACCCGGGTTCAATCTCCAGTACTGCAAAAACAAACGACAACCACCCTCTCCTTACCAGTGTGCATGAGAGACTGAGTGACTGGGTACTGGACCGAGGCAGCACCCTCTTAAATTCCGAGACAGGGTCTCACCAGGGCGCAGGCTGGCCACCCCCGTCTTGGCCTCTGGAACAGCTGGGAGGGCGAGCAGGAGCCAGGCCAGGCGCTCTGGTCCAGGGCCCCCTCTTTTCTGGCCAGAGCTGCTGCGCGCATTTTCTAGCGGGCTGACCCCGCGGCCACCACGTGGGACAGCCATCCTCAACGCAGCTTGGCCTCCTTCCTGTCGCTCTTTCTTTTCGTTTCTTTTTCTTCCTTTTTTGTACGAGGAATCAAACTCGGGACCTCGTGCCTGCCAGGAGGCGCTTGTGCCGCTGAGCTCCATCTCCAGCAGTTTGCTTTTTCGTTTCTTTCCCTTTCCTTTTCTTCTTTTCTGGTCTTGTCCTTTTGTTCTTTTGCTTGTCTTTTCCTTTGGAAGCACGGAGGCGCTAACGCGGCCGCTTCCCCTTCCCCGACCGGATTTATGTTTCAGTGAGACGGGACGTCCCTAAGGCCGGGATGGCCCCGGGCCCTCGGCCTTGCCCCTCAGCCTCCCGGGAGCCGGGGTGCAGGCGCGGCCCCAGGCCCGGCAGCGCCGCGGGAGCGCAGCGTACTTCGGGACGCAGAGGCTCGGGCCGCAGCCGCAGCTGCCCGGTCAGCGAGCCGGACGCAGCCGGGACTGCTGCCGGGCAGGGGCGGGGCTCGATCCCCGCTACATAATAATAATAATAATAATAATAATAATAATAATAAAATAGTTGCTAAACGATGAGGGGCGGGGCTCAGAAGTGGGGGCCGCACCTCCGGGTGCTGTGATGGGCGGCAGCGGTGACCCCCACACACCAAGAAGGGGGTGTCGCTCTCCTCGTCCCCCGCGGGGACAGCGCGGGCCAGCTCCCTGCGGCCGCCGTCTCTGACGCCACCGGGTGCATATTTTAGGGAGTTTCCTTACCTAGGAAACAGCGAGCTGTCCCCCGGACGGCGGGGTTCGTGTCACATCTAAGCGGAGCAGAGGAGCCTGCGGACCGCGGCGCGGCCACCGTGCGCCCCCTGCTGGGCGGGCTTGGGGCCCCCGTGCGCTGGGAGTCAGGCAGGGAAGGTCGCGAGTTGGAGCCCGGCTCGAGCAATTTAGTTTCTAAATTCATTTTATTGGTACAGTTTAGAGATGCATAATGATCACACTCATCACAGGGAGTTTGTACCTGTACCTGATCTATCTTCTTTTTTCCCCTCTACCCCTCCTTATTTACAGAAGCTTTACTTCCATTTTTTTCTTCTTTTCCTTTCTTTCCACCCCCCCACGCTTTGTTCCCCTTCCCGTTTGAACATTTTCTTCCTACTTTCCAATAGCTAATCCTCCATTTTGGTTCTTATTTTTTCTTTCAGTTTCGCACACCAGAGAAACAATACAATATTTAAACCTGTGTGTCTGATTAATACACTTAAGACAATGGTCTCAAGATGCATCCACCTACAGATGTCTCTAGTCTGTCCTTCTTTATAGCTGAGTAGTACTCCACTATAAAAACCAGCCCACATTCTCTTTACGCATTCATTGGCTGATGGGCATCTGGGCCGTTTCCAGCACTTTGTTATTACAAACTGTGGTGCAGTAAACATGGGAGTGCAGATATCGCTGTGTTGGAATGCTTTTAACTCTTGTGGGAAGATACCCAGTATAGGGACCAACAAAGCACCAAACACAAGAGGCCGATTCTTTTCATTTATTTATTATTTTCCGGGGTACTGGAAATAGAACTCAGGACCTCATGCTTGTCAGGTAGGCGCTGTGCCACCGAGCTAAATCCCTGCCCGCCCCCATGTCCCCTTTTAAAATGGGGATTGAACCCACAGCTCTCATCCTGAGCTCCCTCCCCTTTAATTTTATATTTTGAGACAGAATCCCACTAACTCACTAATTTGCCCAGGTTGGGCTGACTCTGAGATCCTCTTGTCTCAGCCTCCCAAAATGCTGGAATTACTGGCATGCACCACCACACCGGCCTCATTTATGCTTTGAGGTAGTGGGGTAGAAACCCCAGAAAACGGTGCCCCCCCATCCCCATTTTGCAGATGTAAGTGTAGTTTTGATTGTTTTTGCTTTTTTTGGTACGAGCGACCGCACTCACGACCTCGAGCTTGCCAGGCAGCTGCTAATGCCACTGAGCTAAGTCCCCAGTCCTGTTTTGTTTTTAAGAATAGGTTATTTTAGCATTCTATACATTCTCTCAACCTGTTCCTATGTCCTAGGATCAGGTTCCTGGTCTTTACTTTCCTAATGATGCCAACTTATGAACTCAGGGTCTTCCTGAGGATGTGGGTGTGATGAGTCTAAAAGGAAAGGAGCTTAAATTTAACAAAACTTTGAGTGGGTCCAGGAAGTTGAAGTCTTCTTTAAATTATGATTTTTAGTTATGTTTTAGACATTTTGTTGTTGTTGTTTGGCTTTTGTGAGATAAGGTCTCACTTTGCAGTGCAGACTGGACGTGAACTCACAGCAGTCCTCCTGCCTCAGCCCCCCAAATGCTAGAATTACAAGTGTGCACCACCAGACCCTAGTTATGATTTTTCTTGTCTCCTTTCTACCTAACTTTTTTCTATCCTACCCAAGGTGAAGGTTACAAAGTTTCTGGAACCAATGCTGACTTACTGATGTACTCACAGAATTGTGCCCTGCCAGGCCTGGCAGCACATGTGTCTAATCCCAGCACTTGGGAGGCTGAGTGAGGCAGGAGGCCGCTGAGAGTTCGAGGCCAGCCTGGGCTACATAAGTGAAGTTAGGGGCATCCTGCACCACACAGTAAGACCCTGTCTCAAAAAGACCATGATAAAACAAAAGCAAAACTATCCCCTGAACCCTGAAATGTCTTTCTGGCTCTGAGCAGGATTTGTAGCAGACTCCATCATTTATTAAGCACATGTGAAGCACCTGTGATATATTAAGACTTCTACTGGGCACTGTAGGGTCCAGAGATGACGGATTTTTATTCTCAAGGAGTCGACAGTATGGCAGGGGAGAAATTAAACATCAATCAGTGACATACACTGTGTGAACTGGGACAGAAGAGGGGAATATCGTAATGATTAAGAGCTCACGCTTTTGCTTTCAGATGTAAATCTGGACTCAGACTACAAGTGCAGGTTGTATGATCTTGTGGTAAATTGCTAAGCTTCTCTCTACTTCAGTATCCTCAATTCCAGGTAATTGAGAATAGTAATAGGCTGGGAGTGGTGACACACATATGCCTAGAATCCTACCTACTCCAGAGCCTAAAGCAGGGGAGTTACAAGTTCTAGGACAGCCTGGGCAGCATAGCTCTCTTTGGAAAAAAAAAAAAATAATAATAATAGTACTCATCTACTATCTAAGATTATGAGGATTAAATTAGAGCAGACACGCCTGGCAACTACTAAATTCCCAATAACATTACCGCTTATCACAATTAACCACTATTAAAATTATCTACACAAAGGCAATGTCAGGAAATGTTTCCAAGAAAACGTGGCATCTAGCTGAATACTGAACAAAAAGAAGCTGGCTGAGTCCAGGAGGAAGCTACTGAATTGTTTCTGTTTTTAAAATTACATCCTGGAGCTGGGGATTTAGTTCAGCGGCCTGCCTGGCAAGCGCGAGGTCATGAGTTCGATCCTTGGTACAAAAAAGAAAAAAAAAAGAAAGAAAATGTTAACATTAAGTCCTGTCAGATTTCTCAAAAGATTTTAGGCTGGGCTGGGGATTTAGCTCAGCAGCATAAGCGCCTGCCTTGCACGTGCGCGGTTGTGAGCTCGAGCCCTGGTACCAAAAAAAAAAAAAAAAAAAAGATTTTAGGTAAAATGATTTCAGTGATGGGCCATTGAGCTGGAGAAAACCGGGTGTTTGGACCTCCTTACTCTAACCTCTTCTCTAATCCCAAACCCCACACATCGCCCAGTCATGTAGGAAATGAATACAACCCTACTGTTTTTTCAGTTGATTTTGAATATTACAGGTAGAACAAGAAATAGATTGAAGATGCCAGATTACACCTAGTATTTAAGAAACTGACACTGGCCCGGTGTGGCAGTGCGTGCCCATAACCCCAGCATTCGGGAGGCTGAAGCAGGAGGATCACCAGGAGTCTGAGGCCAGCCTGGTCTACATGAGGGAGGAGTCCAAGGCCTGCCTGCACTGCTTAGTGAGACCCTGTCTCCAAAAAATGAAAATAAAAAGCCGACACTCCAGGGCAGGTGCAGTGTGTACCTGTGACGTCATGGCTGAGCTCCTTTGGATGGAGCCTCTTTCTAGATCTGAACTTTAAACTCATGGCCGCATATTAATTTGTTTTCTTTTGCATCTGTCACAAAATGGTGCCTTGCAAGAACCCGGGAAACGCTGTGAGTGTGCTGAGGTTTCTTCAGCTGGAAGATCTGTGCACCTGGAGACCGGGTTATTAGCACTGAACCATCTCCTAACCTCCTGGCGAGCTCCCACTGCTCTCAGGGTAACTGTCCACGCTTGGGCATCATTAGTCTAATCAAAAACCTACTATCATTAGCCCTACCAAAAACCCCACAAAGAACAAAACAAAAACCCGTCTGGTTTATCAAGTGAAGTGTTTGTATCACTATATTCCTCCTCATTCACTGAACTGTCTGTCTGAGGCAGGGTCTCGCTATGCAGTTCAGGCTGGCCTTGAGCTCACTGTGTAACCCAGGCTGGTCTCAAATTCTCAACAATCCTGCCTCAGCCTCCCGAGTGCTGGGATGACAGGGGTGCACCCACGCCGGGCCTGCACTTCTGTTCTGTGGAATCACTCTCCCTTACATTTGCTCTGCAGCTTGCTTTCTCCTGCCCCAGTGTGGCCATGGCGCAGCCAGAGGAGGCCATGTATGAGGCACTGAACTATTAGGCAGCGCAGCAGCCCTGCGGCCGGGGCTCCCAGGGTGGGCAGCTCTGCTTAGGGCCTCTCCCCTCCTGGACATCTGGGAGGTCGCCGTGCTGCACAGCTGCTGGAACCCCGTGCGAGGCTGCAGCGCCACGGTGGGAAGGCACCCGAGATGGGCTGAGCTGGCTCCCTATGCCGGGCAGGCCTTGGCGCAGGCCCCTGACGCGTACTTCCCAGTGAAACTTGCTCAAGGTGTTGTGCAGGCCACTTGCACGTCGGTTTATTGCCTTCCTGTTTCTGAGTATAGAAACTCCGGCAGGACACGCACTTTCTCTCCTGTGGGGTGACCGTCTGTCACTGTTGTGCATTATCCCACAGTGGCCTGGCACCACTGAGGAAATAGTCTGTCTCAAAAAATAATTGTAAGGCCTCAACCTTAAATGCGACTCATGTGCCAGCTGTGGGGATGCACTTTTGTAACCCCAGGTCTCCGGGAGGCTGAGGCAGGACAAGTTCTAGGCCAGTTTGAACAATTTAGTGAGACCCTATCTCAAGTTAAGAGAGGCTGGGACGGGGCTCAGTGGTTAGGTGCTTGCCTAGCGTGTGTGAGACCCTGGTTTCAATCCCTAACACCAAAGGAAAGAAAAAGTTGTGTAAGCTCACAGGAATTTTGGACATGTAAACTCTTAGACATACTGTTAAAATATGTCTGAGGCAGGAGCCTGCTGGGAGTTCAAGGCTAGCCTAGACTTTATTGTAAAACAGTCAATTTCTTTAGGTAGTCAGTGTATACACATTTATAATTAGTTTAAAAATTGTTTACTATTGATGCTTAGTAAACCGCCCTAAAACTTAAAGTTGCTTCAGATATAAATAATTGACAGTTTCCTATCTCCCAAGTCAGAAGAATGTCCTTCCCCTCGGGGGTGAACTTGGGACCTTGAGCCTGACGGCAGGGGCTCACACACCTGAGCTGCCGCCACCCCGGCACAGTGCAAAGCCCACGCAGAGCTGCGCTCTGCTCACCGGCAACCCCAGCCTGAGGCAGCGAGCTCAAGGCCAGAGCCTGCCTCAGACACAAAACCCACCTCGAGGCTCGAGGGCAGCTGTGCACCGTGGGGAGGAAGGGCGGCTGAGGCTGCCTCCGGGCCGCACCCTGTACCCAGCTAGGCCCCAGCGCCGACTCAGAGCGGGCGGCGCTGGGCGCACTGCCCAGCGCTCCAGGATGGGGCCTCCCCGCCAGGCAAGTGAGGGCAGTAACAGGTCCCTGAAGTGGGAAGAAAGCGTTCAAAGGGGGAACGAGGGAGGGGAAAAGCAGGGGAAATCTTAAGAAATGAGAAAAGAGCCGGGGATTTAGCTCAGCGGTTCAAGGGCTTGCTTGATAAGCATAAGGTCATGAGTTCGATCCTGGGTACAAAAAAAAAAAAAAAAATAGAAAAGGGAAAAATGGAAATGAAGCTGTCCTAGATAAATGGGAAGAGGATTGGTGAGGGAATGGGGGAAAAAACAAGATGTTCTATCATGCACAGGTACAAATGCGCTGTGATGGATGTGATCATTATCTGTATCTATAATGTACCCATAAAATCTGATTGGAAAAAATAATTTCCCAGTCCTTGCTGAGAAGGTGGCACACACCTGGAATACCAGCTAGCACCCTAGGGGGCTACAGGCAGGACGGCTGCAAGCCGGAGGCCAGCCTGGGCTGCACAGCGAGACCCTGTCCACACACACACACACACACGCACGCACACGCCTTAACACTGATGTACAGATGGTCATTGTTATTCCAGAGAACACCCAGGTGACATGTATTTCTGCGTTCTGTTTCTGTAATTCTAAGGACACCAGTATAGAAATCAATGTATTTGTTTAGGTCAGATTCTCTTACCCGCAGGCACTGGGCCGGGATCCCCAGGCTCTTTTCTGGGAAGGCAGGTGCTGCCCCCTGCTGGTGTCCTCCAGCTCTCCACTGCTCAGTGAATTTATTTGGCCATCCCACCAGCACGCGATTAACCCCTTCCTGTAAAGGTTCCCACGCTTGGGGTGGCACAACACAGACTCAGAGTAGAGCTCACTATATAGCTGTATGAAAACTGACAAGAAACTGAGGCTGGTGGCAGAGGTCTGTTACCCCAGCATGAATTTCTAACCACAGCTCCCAGGAGGCAGGATGACCGTCCAAGGCCATTCTGATCAATTTCGTGAGACCATCTTTCAAAATGAAATTTTAAAAAGGACCAAGGGGTCAGGCAAGGTAGTCCCAGTGCTCAGGAGGCTAGGGCAGGGCAGGGCAACTCCAAGGCCAGCCTGGACTACGCGTACGCAGCAGGACCTGCCTCCAAACACCAGTGACAGGGCGTGGGAAGGTTCCGTCCCCAGCATAATAACAAAACATGGACCTAAAACAAATCATTTGATTTCTTTGGTTTCCATCTACAAAAATAAAAACCTTTCCTATACTTTACTTTTTGTGGTAGTGGGAATTGAACTCATGAGGATTTGATGCTTGCCAGGCAGGAACTGTGTGGCTGCACTACATCCTCAGCCTTCTACACTGTACCTTTGTAAAGTATTTAAAAAAAAGCCAGGCATGGTGGCACACTCCTGTAATCTCAGCACTCGGGAGGCTGAAGCAGACGGATTGTTGCCAAGTTCAAGACCAGGCTGGGCTACAAAGTGAGCCCAAGGCCAGCCTGAACTGCATAATGAGACCCTGTCTCAAAAAGACAAAAAAAAAAAAAAAAAAAAAAAAAAAAGATGCAGCTCTTGCAATATCCCAGGTGTAACTCCCAGGCTGGGGGACACAATAGAAGCCAATGCGGTGGCATACACCTATGACCCGAGGGCGCAGGGAGGCTGAGGCAGGCTGGCAAATCCAAGCCCAGAAACGGAGGCCAGCCTAGGCTGCACATCGAGGGGATCTAGCAAGAATCTATTAGTACCTCCAACAAATGCAGACTGCATAGATGCAGGGTTCAATACCAAGAACCGAAAAAGTCCAGCACCCCGGGAAGGGGCAGGGAGATTTCCAGTTCTTAGCAAGGACCCAGCTTCTGCTCTACCCCAGTGTCCACCTGGATTACTCAATTTAATCCATTCCCAAATTCAAGTGCGGTGGCCCCAGCATGCACTGAATGGAGCTTCCCGAGAAAGGCAGAGCCGTGGGGAACCGCATGGCAGTCCAGCACCCGGACACGATGCAGCACTAATCAACTCCAAGCTGCCCCCCAACTGACAAGCTCCACCTTTACCTGACGGTAAATTTTAGCGCGAACCTTCCCTCTTCCTGGGTTGGATGGGCTCTGGCACTGTTGCACATCCTGTATCTCTTCACGCTTACTGTTTTCAAGAGAGATTTGTTAACTTTTCCATCAACAAACTCCAACCCATAGACAGTGGGTCACAACTATCTTATGGCCGAGTACAGACTGCACCATGGTCCACCTCTCAGTTAACAGATCCGCGAGCCAGGGCTGTCCTTCAAGCTTTTATTGACGTGCACGGTCCAGGGAGGGGGCTAGATCTTGTTAAAGGCAGCCACGTCCATGGACTGCACGTAGTCCTCGAAAGCAGTGATGCGCTCCTCCAGCAGATCTGTCCCGACTTTATCATCTTCGACCACGCACTGTATCTGCAGCTTTTTAATTCCATAGCCTACTGGAACCAGTTTAGCTTTAAAAACAATTAAGAAAAGTCTTACTTAAAATGCAATCAAGCTTCAGGGGCCTATTTCGAAACACAAAAAAGAAACTCACAGGAGCCCCAGACCAAGCCATCAGCCTGAATGCTCCGGACGCACTCCTCCAACTTCACCATGTCTGTCTCATCGTCCCAGGGTTTCACATCTAGCAAGATGGAAGACTTGGCAACAAGTGCGGGTTCTAGAAAATAAGAAACAGCATCATTTAACTACAGCTGTATTTTTTTCTCCCAAGTCCAAATCTTAGCAGGGCATGGTGGCTAGCCCATGCCTACAAATCCTAGCACTTTGGAAGACGGAGGCAGGATTCCAAGTTTGAGCCCTGGTCTGAAAATAAATGAAAAAAGGCTGGAGTGGGGGGAAAGCTAAGTGCAAAGGCCTTAGATTGAATTCCCAGTACCAAAAGACAAAAACAAAACTTCCAGGATCCAGGGATTTAGCTCAGCAGCATAAACGCCTGCCTGGCAAGCATGAGTTCAATCCCAGGTACAAAGAAAACAATAAATAAAAACTTCCAAATTTGTGTTTTGAAATGTACCATCCCCTTGGTCAAATGAAATGACAGAATACACTCTGTCTGTCACACACATGCCCACTTTCTTCTTGGCTAAGAAAGAGGTATTTAACTGTGTAACACTTTCTTTCCCACAGTGGAATGCCGCAGCTGCTACAATTGACAGCAGCTGCAGACCAGTAGCTGTGGACGTTTTTAAGAGGGAAAAACATCTATGAACGGTTTTAAAACACTAACCCACCCAACAAACATGGAAGGAATTACTTTGCAGTCAAGCTTCATAAAAGGCTCCTCATATTGCTATGGAATAAAGACAGACACCACTGATAAATGACCTACTTTTGGCTTTCTTGGACTCGTACTGTGCCAGCCGTTCCTCCCGTAGCCTCTTTGCTTCTTCACTTTCCTGTAAAGAAAAATTGTAGATTTCACAAAGGTGTCGTTCCCGTGCTTGGAGCTGGTAGTGATATTATCTCAAACACCAGCTTTGTCAGAAATAAAACAAATCCATCAGGAGCTCAGCCGAAAGATGGTGATTTGATTTTATTCATCACGTAACCAGTGAGAAAAGCCAGGATTCAAACCCAGGAAAGCTGGCTGCACTGCCTGTGCTCAGGCAGATACACAGCCTACCGACCTACTGACAGGAAAAGATGACATACCTCTTCATCATCAGACCCAAACAGATCGATGTCGTCATCGTCTTTACTGTCTGCAGCCCCACTTCCGGTGGTGTCTTCCACATCGGCAGGGCCATACTTTCCCAAAGCTTTCTTCACTCCTGGCAGACTTGAAAAAAAAAAAAAATTTAAATTCACTCTTAATTTGGTACAATGGCTTGTTCTGGAAAAGTACACAACAACATGTTTTCGTTGCTCTTTATCACTAGATCCCTTCTATAATTTACTCTTTAGCACAGGCCCAGGAAACACTCCTCACCCATGGAACATCAACACCCTGTAAGATGTTACACTCAATACCCACCATGATTTACTTTTTCAGTATCAGCTTTTGAGATCTCGTTAATTACGCTGTTTCATTTTGAATAAATGAGTCTGCTTCCCCAAATGTCCACCCTGTCTGTCACCCCAGCGCTGCCCCGGGTCCGGGTGGAAGCACACAGGCAGGGCACTGGGGCGGAAAGCTCAACTGCTGCTGTCCACGTTCTACCTCACCTGTGCAAAAAGGGAGGACTTGAGTCTCTCGGCTTTCTAAGATCACAAACAATTACCTTACAATACACCTCAATAAAGCAAGGGTAGCCTGGGGGAGGCCCCCACTGTGGTCACGTGAATCCCTGCAGTTTAGAAACTTAAGCTTTACCTCTCGAGTTGATACAAGGCTACCTTTACCTGGCCTTTTCCTTTTCATAAGACTTGATGTGATTGTACCAGCGCAGGGCGTGACACAAGTCGGCGGGCGGCGGGCAGGCGACGGCTTCGAACACGGCCACGTCGGCTTGCGAGGGCACAAACCTGGCCAGAAAGGGAAACGAGGCAAGTGCGCACCAGTCATTGGCAGGCACCACACCCATCTATCCCCGACAGCCACACACCTTCATCTACTTTCCTTTCAAGAGAAAGTTAGAAACTGCTTCAGATCGGGGCCGTCGCTCAGGGTCGCCCCGCGGTTCCAAGAACGCGGCCACCCCGGGGCTCCGAGCCTGAGACCCGTGGGGCAGCTCCGGTCCTGGTGGCCAGGGGCCAAGGCGCGGGAGCCGGGCCGCGCGAACAGGACAGCGCTCCCCGGCTGCTGCTCCCCGGCCCCCCGGCCCGGCTTCCTCCTCCGCCGGCACCAGCCACGTGGCGCGCCAGGGAAGCGCCGACCCTCCACTCACCCCTCGATGTAGCTCCGGTCCGCCAAATAATCGTTGAGCACCTGCAGGCCGGCGGGGCTTTTCAGGTCTCCGAAACCCATGGCCTCAGCTGTCTGCGGGAGCTGGGCAGTGGTGGAGCGAAGAGCGCAGAAAACCGAGGCCCAGCGCTGATAGAAAAAAAGGGCCACGGCACGCCGGAAAACGCCTTATATAGAGCCGGAGGCGTTTCCCTCCACGGCGCCCGGCCGGAGGTTAAAGGTCGCCGTGCACTCCTATTCTCATTCCTCCAGTAAATGCCGCGAGTCCCGAATTAAATGGCCCACCAATTGTCCGCTGACCTTTTGGCGTGTTTGGAACCAAATTAATAAAATGGGCATTTCTGAAATTTCTATCTCTATGGCTCACGAAAAGTACGAGAACAGCTCTTTCAAGCGACGGAGACGACTAAGGGAGCGCGGTTTGAAGGTCCCGGCAACTTCCGGCGGAACTGCAGGTCCAAATCGCCCTCCTCGTCTCTTCCCCACTCGCCGGCAAAGTGACGGAAATTGCCGAAACCAATCTAAACCGGAAATTGTCGAACCTGGAGATTCTGGTCCCTCCTGGCTTTCCGTTCTCCTTGCCCGGCTGACAGAATTACCCGGGACCGCCATATTGAGTAAGTGACCGGGTGTCTGAGGGGTCTTTGGGGTCTGGACACGCCAACAGAGCACCCTCGGCTGCTCCGGGGAGAAGGTGAGGTTGTGTCTAGGTAGGAAGGCAGTACTGCCTTAGTCTGGAGTTTATGCTTGACGAGAATGTGCCCTTTGGGTGAGGCAGCTCATTCTCCTCTTGTCCTTGACTGGGCACCGCCTCCCGCCCGGCTGCCTCGGGAACCTCTGCGAACGGCGGCTGAGAGCTGTTGGCTCTGGTTCCTGGTTTCTCAAGAGTGCTTGCCCCAGTGTAGGCGTGAAGGCGACCTTTCCTCTGCAAGGCATAGCATGGCAATGCCCTGTCAGGAATACCCCGTCTTGCCCGCGAGAGAGGACCAATGGCCCAGTTAGTTTAAGCCAAGACTGACCATTTGCCCCAAATTTCTTTCCTTTGTCTTTTTGAGGCAGGGTCTCACAATGGGGTTCAGGCTGACCTTGAACTCACTACGTAGCCCAGACTGGCCTCAAACTCTTGGCGATCCTCCTGCCTCAGCCTCCCAGGTGCTGGTGTTACAGGCGTGCGTGACCACGCTCGACCGAATTTCCAGTGCTACACCGGAGCCGTCGGTCGTTCCTTAGTTGCTGTTTGTTGCCTTTGCAGCCATCACCGCCTCTAGTTTGTTTTGACCACTGATCACGTTCGGTAGCACCTTTTATTCCTTTCACTAACCAGGAAAATGACAAAAAGGACTTCATGGAAGTTAGCCCAGGGCCGGGGGTTTAGCTCAGCGGTACAAGCGCCTGCCTGGCATATGCGAGGTCGTGAGTTCGATCCCTGCTACCGAAAAAAGAAAAGAAAGCCCAGAAAAAGTTATTCACTGGTTCCTAGTGTCAGATGCATGCATTTTAAGAGCTGAATCAGAGATAACTCTTCAGCCACACACTGAGAGTATGGAAACCGCACAATGAATTGTTTTTGTTGCATAAAATTCTCCCTTTTTCTTTTCTGTCTGTCTGTCTCTCTCTTTTTTTGGGGGGGGGTTGGGGCACAGTGTTTTGTGTACATGTGCATCAGTAAATGGGGGTGTTACGGCCCAAACACCCTCACTTTTTATTCCAGGAAATGGTCTCTGTAAATGATAGGCTGAAATTAGAAATTCATGTAGCAGAGTTACTAAACCTGTGCTAACAAAATGTGTAAGAGTCCAGGTGTATCCATAGAAAAGAATAAAAGGACAGCTAAGGTAGGCGGAAATGTTACAGGCAGTGCATCGGAAGTGCAGTGCAGCGGAGAGGGCCAGAGTCAAGTTCTGCCCTAAGGAGTGGAGGGAGGCCCCAGGTTATTGGTGCCACCCCTTTGAGGTTTCCTGCCCACTCACTAGGAGCCAGACTATTAAAACTAAAGCCAAGAGGAAGAGACTGCCCAAGGTTAACAATGTCATCCAGTGGCCTTGGGTTGGGTCAGTGGTGGCCAGCAGCTATCCTGGTAATCTTTTTGGTTGATTATAGTTTTGCCCCATGTTGTACCCACTTCTGACTGTGCTTTGTAAAACTTTCTCAGAGAAGTGGACCCTTGGCAGTCCATTTGGGATCCCTCCCCGTCTGTCTAGAGCCATTCCTGACCCCATGCCTATTCCCCAGTAAGCTTTCCTACCATTAACTCCCTTCATCCTTAGAATTGATTCTTCTGCTTCAGGAAAGGCAGGCTCGGCCTGTCTGACATCTAACAGGGGAGTTCTGTATTTTCCCCAATATCCATGTGATTGGTTGGGGAGTAGTTAGGAAATGTTTGGATGAACTGATAAGGAAAGCCTGAGAAAAGAGTTGTTAGCCAGGATTTGAAAGGATGGGAAGAGCTTAGACAGGGTGAAGGAAGGAGGCTGTGGAGAGAAGGGTAGTCCAGCCAAGGTGATGGTGACTTAGACTAGAGGAATGCTTTGGAGGTAAGATAAGTGAATACATGATTACCAAAAAAAAAAAAAAAAAAAAAAAAAAAAATGCAGACTACTGTAGTCCCTGTATGGAAAAATGTCCAGACTACTTTTAGAACTGGTCAGTTATATTTTTCCCACCTAATAGAGGTACACTTTTCTTCCATAGCTCCACATTCAGTCATTTATGGGTTGGGCTACAAAGTAAGTTCAAGGCCAGCCAGAACTGCATGCTGAAACCTTGTCTCCAAAGGAAACACAAGCTTGTCTGGCAAGTGCAAGGTCATGAGTTCTATTCCTGGTGCCAAAAAAAAAAAAAAATTCCTGTACTCTAAATAAGTAAAGTTAGCACAAATTTTGTATTAGAGATGATAGTAAAGTTTTAAAATTATATGAAATGTGTAGTGATTGTTGATTTTTTTTCTTGTGCTGGGATCAAGCCTGATCAAGTCTGTGCCAGTGCTAAGCAAGCACCATACTACTGAGCTACATGCTCAGATTGTTGATTTTGAATCTGTTTAATGCTCTGATTCACCAAAATCTGGTTTACTGTGTGTGTCAGCATGTGTGCATGCAGTACTGGGAATTGTATCCAGGGCCTTCATAACTGCTCTGCATCCCTGCCCCCCCCCTTTTTTTTGAGACAGGGCCTCCCTGTGTAATTGAAGTTGGCCCTGAACTTTCGGGGATCCTCCTGCCTCAGCCTCCCAAGTGCTGGGACCGCAGGCAAGTGCCACCATGCTCAGTCCCACCCTTGTTAAACTTTTTTTTTTTTTTTGGAGGCAGAGTCTTACTAAGTCACTAACTTGCCCAGACTAGGCTCCAATTTGTAACCCTCCTGCCTCAGCCTCCCAGAGTTCTGGGATTACAGGCATGTACTACTGAGGCCAATTTCAAGTTTACTTTATATGCCATCAGTAGGGTTGAGGATATAGCTCAGTGACAGAGTGCTTGCCTAGCATGGGCAAGACCTCAGCACTTCCTCACCTAAAAAGATGTCCTTTAAAAATACATGCCTGGGGCCAGGGGTTTAGCTCAGTGGTGTAAGCGCCTGCTTGGCAAGTGTGAGGTCGTGAGTTCGATCCCGCGTACCTCCCTCCAAAATAATAAAGATACATGCCTTACAGCTGGGCGTGGTAGTGCATGCCTGTAATCCCAGCACTCTGGAGGCTGAGGCAGGATCATCTTTGCAAGTTCAAGACCAGCCTGGGCTATAAAGTGAGCTCAAGGCCAGCCTGAACTGAATAGTGAGACCCTGTCTCAAAAAGAAAAAAAAATGCCTTCACGTTGGATATGGTGACACTCACCTATAATCCCAGCATGAAGGCTGAGGCAGGAAGATTGCTGTGAGTTTGTGGCCAGCCTGAACTGCATCGTGAAATGCTGTCTCAAAAAGACAACAAAAAAAGCATCCCTTCTGCTCAGATGTGGTGATGTGCGTTTATAACCGCAGCCCTCTGGGAGGCCAAGGCAGGAAGTGCACACATTCTTCCTAACCTGGGCAGTTTAGAGACTTAGTGAGAACCTACCTCAAAAAATAAAAGGAGAGCCAGATGTGGTGGCTCACGCCTGTAATCCCAGCACTAAGGAGGCTGAGGCAGGAGGATCGTTGTGAGTTTGAGACCAGCCTGGGCTACAAAGTGAGCTCAAGGCCAGCCTGGACTGCATGGTGAGACCCTGTCTCAAAAAGACAATAAATAAATAAATAAGATAAAAAGAGAAAGGCCCTGGTACCAAAAAAATGTTAAAGAACTAGGGATGAAGCTCACTGTGAAGGACCTGAGTTCGATCCCCAGTTCTCGGAGGACAATGTGTGAATGTATGTGTATGCCTTCAATAGCTTTTTTTTTTTTTTAAAGTAGACTTTTTTTTTGTAGTACAGCAGTACATAGTGATTACTTTTGTGGTGGGGAATTGGTCCATCTGTATAACACAGCTTTTCCACTCCTTCCCCATCCTTCCCTGCTCTTTCCATCTGTGTCTCCTTCCCATTTGCAAAAGCTCTATTTCCATATTTTTCTTTTTATCCCTGGTTCAGGGAATCAAACTCAGGACCTCGTGCTTGCCAGGCAGGCGCTGTGCCACTGAGCTACATCCCTGGCCCTGTTTCCATATTTTTCAATGTTTTAAATCCTATTTCCTCTTCCCTCTGTCTTTTTGTTCCCCTTCCCATTTGAAAAATATCTCCCTACATCCTGTTAATTTTTATTTTGCTCTTTATATATATTTTGGGTTTCTCATAAGAAACTGCAATATTTAAGTTGTGTCTCTGATTTATTTCGTTAATACAGTGGTCTCAAAGTACATCCATCCATCTACAAATGCCTCAAGTTTATCCTTTTAATGGCAGAGCAGTGACTATGTCAGAGGCCCCTCATTCTGGAACTTGGTGATAAGATCATTTGGTGGCCTTTTTGTAAGATTGTGCTAGATCTTCAAATATGATAACTGGTGTAATTCCTTGTCTTCAAAAGAGTTTGTAGGTTTTGAAGTTACTAAAATTGGAATGTGTGGCTGCATATACCTGTGATTTCAGTACCTGAGAGGCTGAGGCAGGAGGATTACTATTGAGTTTGAGGCCATACATTGCAAGATACTGTCTCAGAAAAAAATTCATTGTTTAACCTATGTGATCAAATGATCGCACAAAAAAACTATAAAGTTCTGATAGGTTTTTAGTTTGCTTAAGAGTGTCTGTTTAGGTGCTAATGTCTTGGTAATCCATTCCTGTTTATTTCGGTAACTCAGCAAACTTTTAGAATGCCACTGTTGATACTTGGGGTACTTCTTTGTTGGGGGGGCAGTCCTGTGCACTGCAGAATGCTGAGCCAGCTCCCTGCTGACACCCCATTAATTGCCAGTAACCGCTCCCCAATTGTGACCACGGTCTCTCCAGACATTGCCACATATTCCCTAGGGAGCAGAAGTGCCCCAGTTGAGACCCACTCTTAAATTACTGTGTACCAGTCTTAGGGGTGGTTACTAACAATGGAAAGATTCAGGGAAATCATAATAAAGGAAGGTATTACAAGCACATAAGCAGATTGATGTAAGTCTGAACAATAGACAGAAAATGTCCCGTGAAGCACATCAGAGGCTTTAGCTTGTGAGGCAGCTCAGGGTAGGAGTCACAGGAACATTAAGGAGATGGCTGTGCTTGGCCTTGGACAGAACGACGCATGCTGGCAGGAAACGGAGATCGCCTTTGTTTCATACAGCTATTATGATACACTTTGTTCTTTGCAGTGCTTGGGATTTGAACCCATGACCTTGGCTCTGAGCTGTGTCCCCAGCCTTTTTTCTCTTTGTGTTTTGAGACCGGCTCTTGCTAAGTCAGTGAATTGCCTGTGCTGAGCGCAAACTTGGGCATCCTCCTACCTGAGTCTCCCACAGTGCTGAGATGGCCGCGTGCACCAGGGTGGGCTCAGCGCAGTTGCTCTTGCCATTCATTGTAGTGTGTTGCAGTGTTTAAGTTTCATCATTTGTTTATGGTTATAAAACAGCAAAGCTGCCAGGAGTGGTGGTGCACACCTATCATCCCAACACTCGGGAGGCTGAGGTAGAAGGATCGCTGTGAGTTCAAGGATAGCCTAGGCTGTAGGAGATTTAAGGCTGGCCAGAACTACATGGTGAGACCCTGTCTCAGAAAACAACAAAGCTGTCCTTTATGTGACATGAAAAAGCCCAAATGTATACACTAGCTGCTCTCTACTTACTTGTCTGGTAGTGATCTGAGCAGCTCTAAGTATTTCACAGAATTTGGGGGACAATGTCAGAATTTGTGAATACACAATAACTGACCATATGCAGAGTACTTTAAATCCATGAAACAATACCAAAACTTTTGTAATTGGGTGGTTTTTCCCCACAGTAATACTGCTCTTCTGCTTCATTTTTAGCAGTATGTTGAGGATACCAGTTAGAAGGGCCTTCGCGGGCCTTTCTAAGTCTGCTACAGGACATGGTGAGTTGGGTGTTTTGCATTCATATTAGATTTACCTTTGTAAATGCATAGGTTTGTGGAATGTCTTTTCTAAAACCTGAACCTCCTAATTTGTTTGAAATAAAATAGAAATAAGTGATCTAACTTGACAGAAAGTTTTTCAAAATAACCTTTGCCTTAGTTTATAGAAAGTATATATAGCAGGAAGTACTGGATGAGAAACTGCACATCAGTGCCAAAATAGAAAAACGAGGCGTTTTGTTTTTGAAAAGTGTTAGAAGTGTCAATTTGAACTACTATTAAAACTAGACAACTGGCTGGGCATGATAGCGCACTCCTATAATCCCAGTACTGGGGAGGCTGAGCCAGGCGGATCATTGCAAGTTTGAGACCAGCCTAGGCTACAAAGTGAGCCCAAGGTCAGCCTGAAATGCATAGAGAGACCCTGTGTCAAAAAGACTAAAAAAAAAAGTAGACAACTGTATTTTGTTTGATATACAAGATTTAAAAAGCTTTTCTTCTAATTCAGTATTTTAAAAGTTTCCACCTAGAGAAATAGAAAAATAAGATAAAATGCAGAAAAATTTTACAGTGAATGAAATGTTTTGCTGTAATAAGTTCAGTGATGTGGCTTTGTTTTTTACTTCGTGGTTCGATGATCAGTTCTAACAACCACCACTGCAGCCAGCAACCTGATCGAAGTCTTTGTCGATGGCCAGTCTGTCATGGTGGAACCTGGAACCACTGTCCTCCAGGTGGGCTCTTATTTTCATTAGCATATGTGTTCCATGAGTTTTTTTAAAAATATTTTCTTAAAAAAAAAAAAGAAAAAAAATCTATTTTCTTTAAACCATTTATTGCTTCTTAAAAAGAACTACAAATAACAAAATTATATGAAAATAATTTGATTTTCAGACTTCACACTTCAAACTGGGCTGTCCTTCATGTTTTGGGCATTCTTAGTGATCTGTGGTAGTTACTTTGTTTCACTGCTGCTTCCCTTGTGTTACCCATAAAAAGCATGAAGTTACCTGAACTAGGTACCATAGGTAAGTTTATGAAAAAGTAACCTTAGTTTGCTGTGGACCTGTTAGAAGCTTCTTACTTTCTTGTAATCTTTCTATTTTTAATACTGTTCCCAGGATGTATCCTACAATGCAGGTCAGTAGAACATAACATGTTCTTGAGTTCAAATTTCTTCAGAAATTGCTGAGTTGGTCATGAAGAAGTGATGCTTCCTTCCAGCTGTGGGTTGTTACAGAGCTAGCTGTTGGCTGTTATTTGCAGCAGTCATTTCCAGACAATATGCTACACACAGAAATGAACGCATTAACTGGAACAGCAGTGTGTTCAAGGTGCGGCAGAGCTGGTGGGCAGTGGACAGTCATTAGGTAGAGAAGAGATGCCAGGGCATCTCAGGTGATGGCTAAAGCGGTTTTAAATGTTGAAATAGCTCATTGTGTTTAGGAAGTTTCAAATAGTTCATTAGCAATAAATCGTGAGGTGTAAAGGTAAAAGATGACAGGAAATCAAACTGCTGAGGAAGCGCAGGTCAAGTTATAAAATAAGGTAATCTGCCAAGAAGAAGTGCTTGTTGTTTGTCCTGTCGGAAATTTTGGTGGCTAATCATCTGTGTGACAGCGACTATAGAGGATGATAGTTTGAAAAATGGTGAAACTGGAGAAGGGGAAGGAAAGAGTATCTTGTATATGTGGAGCAAGGAATAAAAGGGCCTGAAAGATTGTAACGATGGGGATGAAAACAAGAAAGGCGTATTAAAAGGATAAAAAGATGTAGACAAACAGACCTGTAGGAGTGAGGAAGAACAGTTTTCAGGATTTTCTGTTCTGCTTGGTTTAGCTTGTTTGGGGATATATGTGGGGACAGAAATTCCTTGGATTTAAACTGTCCATGGAACACATGCATGCAAATCCCTCTTTAAATTAAAAGCCCAGAAAGGTGGACTGTCAGGGCTCTAAGGAAAGGGTTAGCTGGAGTTGTAGAATGTGAGCAAGGATGGAACCTGGGGAAGCATCTGTCTGTATTCTTGCTGTGAGCACGTAACTGAGAATGTTTTTGCTACCTGAACGGTTAAAGCCCTGGAAGTGAATGGGATTAGAGTGGGCACTGCAGATGGAAGCGCTGGCTGTGGAGGGTGTTCGAATGTGTTCTTAGGATCAAAGATGGGGAACTTGCACAGAAGAGGTGGCCGTGAGTGAGACAGCGCTAGCCTCTTCATTGTAGGACAAACCAGAAGGAGGTTTAACTTGGGTGAAAGCAGGAGCCCTGGGAGAGGGGCCATGCATGGAACCAAGAACAGAAGTGGACTGTGGCCAGCTGGATGGAGTGATTCGCTGTCTCATCCAAATGAAGGCACCAAGCAAAGAAGCCCAGATACGAAACCACTGGGACCAACTCTGAGGGGGAGCTTTTGCCCACCATGGCTCAGAGCAGACATGGGAAGCCAGCCTTGGCACACTTACCCAGGTTTCCCATGAGGATGATGACATGCTGAGGCTCCTGGGATCCCCTGAGGTTCCTTGGATTCCAGGCCAGCAGGAGTCGGAATCCGGAGCAAACCAGGAGGGAATGTATTTAGGGGCTGACCTTAGAAGGGATAAAGACAGAGACACTGACAACAGGAATAATGAGACAGCCTCTTCTGTTTCAGCAAGAACAGGGTGAAGTCATGTTATTCTAATGGAGAGCTGTTCGTCTGTCTGTCTTTTGGTCTATCCATCCATCTATACCTGTTTGCAGTGCTGGGCATGGCACATGGGGTCTCAGGGAGTTGCCCCGGCTGGCCTCAAACTTAACATCTGCCTGCCTCAGGGTTCTGAATAGCTGGGTCACAGGCATGCACTGCTGCACCCCCATGGACTGTGTTTGGTTTTGTCTTCCAGGCTTGTGAGAAGGTTGGCATGCAGATCCCACGCTTCTGTTACCATGAAAGGCTGTCCGTTGCTGGAAACTGCAGGATGTGCCTTGTTGAAATTGAGAAGGCCCCTAAGGTACTTGGTACTTAGTACTGAAATTCCTCTCTGTGCTGTGAAAAGCAGGAAACTTTAAATCTTGCAGCTAGCTTTATTCAGAATCATTACTGTTGTAGAGGAGAACATAGCCTGGCTTTACATCTATCAATTCAGTACGTTTTGTGTGCAGTTCAGTGACTACATTTCAGAACTGGAATCACCTTAATAAAAGTGCTTTATGAACCTAAGTGCCAAGTTTAGAAATTAAAAACAGCTATTAAGATTTCCAAAGGCCTGTAGGACACACAGCCAGAATGTGGACCCACAGTAGCATGGTAGAAGTACTTGGGCAGTACCATTTTCACTGGGAAAAAGGCCACGGCTGCTTCAGGGTGGAGGGTGAAGCATAGAGGGCAGACCTGGGCCCTTAGGCCTTTGAAGCAAGGCGGGACTTGAAACTGGCCCCACCGCCCTGCTGCTAATGAAAGGAAGGAGTGCAGGCCACCTCTGCACACTGCCCATGTTCCAGTCTGAGCGGACCTGAGGACATTGAGGAGCTCAGGGAAGTGAGAAGCCGGGGCTGCAGTGCCACCTGGGTCGCAGGCCTCCCCTCAGCCTCAGTTTCCTGTGCACCCACCTCTTGAGCCACAGATAATGGACGTAAATTGCAGAGCGGAGCGGACTGAAATCTTAGGTTCTGGGCAGGCTTGAAAGCACCCATCACTGTGTGCCCAGGAGCTGACATCCCCTGGCAGTGAAGAGCTTCACTTTCAGGAGGATAGCAGTCGCGTGTTGGCATATGCAGCTTAGCTCAGAGGTGCCTGTGCATGAAGGCAGTTTTTGTCTTGCTTGTTTGTTTTATTTTCCCTGGTGCCAGAGACTACACTCATGGGCTTCACACCTTGCTGCAGCCCAGCCCTTTAAAAAGTTTTTTTTTTTTAATTTTGAGACAGGGCAAGTGAGTATAGTGTCATGATTACAGATGTTTGCTAGGATCCCTGGATGAAAGCATAGTCCTGTGATGTTCCGTTTTACAGCAGTTACACTGACCATTAGAATAAGTTTGAGAACTATTTATAAAGTAAGATATTTGTCTTCGATCATTTTGTGTTGCTGTTAAAAAATACCCAAGACTGGATACTTCCTGAATGATTTATTTAGCCCCTAGTTCTGGAGACTGAGGGTTCCAGATCAGTCTGTCCCTCTCTGGAAGGCTTTTCATGGGTACATTTGGTCACTTCATAACATGGCAGGAGAGGCAGCCAGAGTCAGGGAAGAAGTCAGTCTTGCTTGCTCTAATAACCCATTCTTGGGGAGACTGATCCACTCCTACAAGACCTGACCACTATGAAACCCCAGCATCAGTCTGTCACTAGTCAGTCATCTCCCACTCAGCTGCACCTCTGAACAGTCCTCCCACTTTCTACATACCTTTAATCCTACCGCTCTGGGAAGCTGAGGCAGAGGGATCACAAGTTTGAGCCCAGTCACCATTTAGTGACTTTGTGAGACCCCATCTCAAGATAAAAAAGGTCTGTGCATGGGCTCTGGGTTCAATGTCCAGCACTGAAAAGAAAAAATTTTAAGTCCCTCCCCCTTCAGTACTCTTGGATTGGGGATCAAACTTCCAGTGCATGAACATTTAGGTCAAATAATATGCAAACCATAGCAATGTCTTAAGTTTTTTCCTACAAGAAATATAATATGCCAGGTTATGTTGTGACTATGAAAACTTAAAAAGTTCTAGTTTGAGAAATACTCTTTTCTTGTTTTTAAGTGTATAATGCTTTTATGGAATTTAATGTTTTTGTATATTGACTTGCTTGCAATTACAAATAAATACAAATCCTGAAATTCCAGGTTGTGGCTGCTTGTGCTATGCCCGTAATGAAAGGTTGGAATATCCTGACAAACTCGGAAAAAACTAAGAAAGCCAGGTACTTTGCTGTTGTTAATATGGTAGACTTCTTGCGCATGGTCTTAGTCCTGCCCTTGAGTAGCAGCTTAGGTGGAGACTCAGGAAGTTGATGTGCTGGGTTTCCGGGACACAGGAAGCAAGCGCACGGTAGGCCAGCATGTGTCAGGGACTGCTGCTGCAAGCCTAGAATGAGATCAGCATTAAAGGCCCTCGCTTAGTGCTTTGTTCTGCTTACCAGCAGAGCAGACTCCAAAGGCTCACTGAGCTGAGATAGTTACTCATTTCTGTCGCTGATTATGTGTAGCTCTTATTTAATTTTTTTTTTGTTTGTTTTGTTTTGTGGTACTCAGAATCAAACCTTGGTGTGTACCCTAGGTGCCGGCTCTACCACTGAGCTACACCTCAGCCCTATTTGTTTTTATTTTGACCTAATATGAATGTTTTCTAAGGACCTTTCAGCAATGCTTGATAATACTATATTGTTAAAAATCACAGTTGTCTAGATTCTCTAATGATATTTCATTGTAGACACTTTTTTTAGTTCAGAGATTTAAATTCACAGCCTCTCACACTAGGCAGGCACTCCAGTGCTGAGCTGTATCCCTGTGTCTGTTCTAGATTCTTATAACTAGTTTTCAAATTGTATGTTTAACACTACCGGAATGCTTGTTGTGTTGGCATTTCAGTAAGTGTAAAATTAATACCAACTATGTAAGAAATGTGTCTGTGAAAGTTAAAAAGCCATTTTGAATGCCAGCTACTCATGTCATTTTGCATGTTGTAATTTTTCATACAGAGAAGGTGTGATGGAGTTTTTATTAGCAAATCACCCATTGGACTGTCCTATTTGTGACCAGGGAGGTGAATGTGATCTGCAGGTATTCAGTGTAATTTTATCAATCTTTTTGGTTGTCTCAACTTGTAATTTTGTTAGCAGCATTATATTGATCCTTTGGTACTCTGCTTAAGGACCAGTCCATGATGTTTGGAAGTGATAGAAGCCGATTTTTAGAGGGGAAGCGTGCTGTGGAGGACAAGAACATTGGCCCCTTGGTGAAGACTATCATGACCAGATGCATTCAGTGTACTCGGTGCATCAGGTAATTCTGTCCTTTCTCTGCTAGGATGTCAGTATAAACTTACTATGCACAAAGCTTGGTGGGGTAACAACATTGGAAAAGATGGCAATTTCTGTTTGGTGGGAAAAGGTTATTGTTGTTAACATTTTTTACATATGTCAATAAAATGCGTAGGCTATTCACTTTCAGTTAATAGTGGCGTCAATTGAATTGAAAATTAAATTTGAACTGAGTGTGGAGGTACACACTGCTAAGTATTGGAGGGCTGAAGCAGGAGGATCACATATTTGAGGCCAACCTGGGCAACTCAGCAAGACCCTTGTCTCAAAATAGAAAGATAAAGATGGCTTGGGATGTGACTCAGTGGTAGAGCAGTTGCCAGTCGATATGTGTGAAAGCCTTGAGTTCAATCCCCAGTGATGCAAAACTAAAACAATAAAGCTAATGAGGTATTGAATGCCATAATCCTTGCTACTCAAGACTGAGGCAGAAGTACCACAAGTTTGAGACCCTGCCTCAGAATAAAAGTGAAAAAAGGGGTAGCGGCATAGCTCAGCACTCCCAGGGTACAAGCTTCTGTACCACTATATAAATGAATGAATGAATGAATTCTGTAAGCATTCATTTTATATTAACTCGCTGTGCCATACAAGTAGGATTTGTATGATTTTCTATTTCTTTTAGACCTGAGTACGCTAAGTGCAGTACACTAAGTGCATACATTTATTGAAGTTGTATGTACACTGTAATTGAAAAATGGGAATGTTTTAAAAATTTGTCATAATAAAAGACACATTGCTATTAATCCTCCTCCAAATATTTCCTTTTGCTTTGAACACATTTTTGGTATCATTCTTGCCACTCTCCGTTTTGTTTTCTGAAGCATGGTCTTGCTCTGAAGTTCATGTTGGCCTGGAGCTCACTATGTAACTCAGTATTCCTGCCTCAGCCTCCTGGTGCTGAGATTACAGGTGTGTGTCACTGTGCTCAGCCCATTCTTGCCATGTTCTGAAGAAGCTGTTAAAGCCCTCTGTGATGAGTGTCTTTAGTGGCACTGTTGAGACCATTCTCATGTCCTGAGTAGATTCATAGTATTTATTGGTTCCAGTCATCTTGACCTTGCAGCAGGGCCAGAAGTCGCAGTGCTGGATCTGGTGAGTCAGGTGGCTGAAGACACACCATCTTGTCTTTACAAGGCTGCCTGCTGCTGGGTGGCACCGGGCCGCAATCTTCACTGTGTGTTTTTCATTGTACCTGTAAGGATGCTAACGAAGGAGGATTTCCGTAACTGCTTCACAGAGTGGGAAGAGCAATGGCATAAGCATGTTTGAAGCAATGGGTGGTGGGGGCGTATTTTGAGGAGGGTTAATGGCACCATGTCTGTAATTACTTTTCTTGTTGCTGAGACAAAATACTCAATGCCCAGAATTAAGAGAGGAGAGGTTTATTTAGCTCACATAGTGTGGAGGTTTCAGTCCATAATCAGCTGGCTCCAAGGCAGGGTGGCATGTCAGAGGAGAAGCAATTCATGGTGGGCAGAAGGTAGTGAAAAATAAGGGATAGGATATGCCTCTTTCTGTACCTTGTATTGTATCCAGGCTCCTGGGGTTGGGCCAGTGCCAAACCAATCAGTGGACTGATTTAGTAATCACCCACCCCTAATCCCAGCACCCTTAGTCCTAGCACTGCACCATGAACCAGTCACACTCTAGATCCAGCCACCTCTGAAAAAGCCCCACCTGTGACCATGTGAGACTTTGGGGGGGCATCTAGAAACCAGCCATAGCAGTGTCTTTTTCTGGAATAAATTTATTTTAACATTTACCGAATATTGTTCATGTTCTTTTTTTTTTTTTTTTTTTTAACAATACTTGGGAATTCAATCCAAGGCCTTTGCATAGAGCTACATCCCGAGCCCTCTTCTATTTTTTATTTTGAGACAGTTTTTTGCCATACTGCTAAGTTACCCAGGCTGGCCTTGAATTTGTGACCCCTCCTGCCTTGACCTTTCTGAGTGTTGAGATTACAGGCGTGTGCCATAATACCTTGTTGGAATTATGTTTTATTCAAGGATTATGCTGCCATTAAAAATATCTATTTAGTGTTTTG
Organism: Hydrochoerus hydrochaeris; assembly: GCA_004027455.1. Classification (NCBI taxonomy): domain Eukaryota; kingdom Metazoa; phylum Chordata; class Mammalia; order Rodentia; family Hydrochaeridae; genus Hydrochoerus; species Hydrochoerus hydrochaeris. The sequence goes on along the minus strand of PVLA01006619.1, from coordinate 82,042 downwards.
AAAATTGTTATCTTTCTGCTCATGACTAGAAAATGAAATAATTTTGCTGGACTCCACCATTTGACAACCTCTGTTTATCTTACAGGTTTGCAAGTGAGATTGCAGGAGTGGATGATTTGGGAACAACAGGCAGAGGAAATGATATGCAAGTTGGCACATACATTGAAAAAATGTTCATGTCTGAATTATCTGGGAACATCATTGACATCTGTCCTGTGGGTGCCCTAACCTCGAAGCCCTATGCCTTCACTGCCCGCCCTTGGGAGACAAGGTATTCATCTTTGCGTTTTTTGACAATTAAAAAAAATTTATTACACTACTATTCAAAAAATATTCAGTGTCACCTTCTTCATGAGTTTTAATTGTGGTGATCTGCTGTTTTTATTTGTTTACTCTTAAGTAGAACCCCTTTTATTTGAAGTAGTAAGATTGAAGGGTAGGGTGTGCCTTGGCAATTTTATTGGAGCTTTCTTGGAAATTAATTGTAAGATATTTAACCACAAAACTGTTTTACCTTGGTCTTTCCAACCAGTAGTCTTGATATTTTAAATTCATAGTCTTCTATTGTATATTAACTTTTCATGCTTTACTTAACCAGTTCCTATTACATACTTGGCTTGTTTGTATTTCTTTATAATTACAAACTAGTGGAAAAATATTGCTATTCATAAATTTTTTTGTATACGGTATTTCCAATTCTTATAATTTCTTATAAAACCAAGAAGTGGAGTAAATGTAGCAGATTTGTTTTTGCTTTTTTTTGTTTTTTAGTTTTTGATACAGGGTCCTGTTGTGTAGTTCAGACTGGCCTTGACTTCATTAAGTAGCACAGGCTGGCCTTGAACCCCCAGGAATCCTCCTGCCTCAGCTTCCTGAGTGCTGGGATTACCAGGTGTGGATGACTACACCCAGCAAGTATGAATATTTTTAGGATTTCTTGAAACATGTCAAATTGTTCTTCAGTTTTAAACTTTATATTTTTCAACTCCAACTCTACAATTTCTGTGTTGTTTTTGAAAAATAATATCTGCATCCTTACTAAAAATGTTGACTTGTTGACTCATGAGTGTCATGCTTCTTGTTTAATTCTTTTTTAATTGTTTATTTTACTGCTTACTTATTTATGGTTAATTTTGGTTTTTTGCTATGTGGTTCAGGCTGGCCTTGAACTCACTGTGTAGCACAGGCTGGTTCTAACTCCAGGATTCTCCTGCCTCAGCCACCCAAGTGTTGTAATTGCAGGTGTGTGCCATCACAACACCTGGCTCTTTCATTCCTTGGTTCTTTGAACATTATTTTAGGTGTTTTGGTTTGGTTTGGTTTGGTTTTTGAGATAGGGTCTTCCTATGTAGTTTAGTCTTTTTTTTTTTTTTTTAGGTACTAGGGATCAAACTCAAGACCTTGCGCTTGCCAAGCAGGTGCTTATGCTGCAGAGCTGACTCCCTGGCTCTGTAATTTAGTCTTGCACTGAACTCACAATGTAGTCCAGGCTGACCTTGAACTCATGGCAATTCTCCTGCTGTAGCCTCCTGAGTGCTAGAATTACTCAACAGTTTTTAATACGGTTTTCGTTAACTGAGATTTCTTAGGAATTACCCCTGTGTCTGCATAACTTAGTAGTCAGATAATGATTGTGTTCAGACACCGTGGGCTACAGTAAAACTGTGATCCTCTGTGGATGGATTGGTGTATGAACGGAGAGGTGTAGTCAGAGCTCAGACTCTTTGAAAGTCTTCTCAGCTGGGTCAGCCACGCTCTTGTTATTGTAATAGGCTACCCGAGATGGACACCCTGGAAGGGTTGCTGGGCGCAGTTCTGTGGGTTTCTGCCAGTCATTGTGTACGTTGTCTCTGGGGGTGTGGCTAAGCAGGTATCACGGTAGGAGCTTGTCTCACAGGAAGCTGCTGAGAGCAGGACAAAAGCAAGAGACCCTTCCGGCCAGCAAGTGCATTCCTGCCCTGCAGCCCGAGGCACAAGCCTCTTTCCAGGTCCACACCTCACACTAGCCTTGTACTTTCTGTGGCGCTGTTTTTGATTTTTTTGTTTTTTGGTCTTTTTGAGACAAGGTCTCACTATGCAATTTAGACTGGGCTCGAACTCACTTTGCAGCCCAGGCTGGCCTTGAATTCAGCCTCCTGAGTGCTGAGATTACAGGTGTGTACCCCCACGCCTGGCATCTCTTTGGCTATTTGGGTCTCAGTGTTGTCTAACTGTGTATAGCTTGGGCTCAGATGTAACTAAGTGTAGCCTCAGCAAGGAATGCTTGCCCCACTCTTACTGCAACCCCAGGTGAGCAGAGTCCTGACTCCTGTGCTCTGGGGCCTCCAGGCCGTCACATCTATGGGCAGGTTTGCCACCACTCCCAATCGCATGCATTGTTCACATTTCAGTTCTGTAGCCTGCCCCATGCGGGAGTGGGAGAGAAGCAACTCCCAAGGCGGACGTGCAGAGCAGAGCAGAGCAGAGCAGTTTTCATGCTGTAAAGCTTCCCACCTTGGTGTGTACCTGCCAGCCCTGGGTAGGTTTTCCAAGTGCTGAAATAGTGGGGTTTTTTGTCTAGCTTTTTTTTGAAGGGTGTCAGTTTTGTCCAGTTTTTTTTTTTTTTTTTTGGGAAGGGTGGATTGGCTGAGTTCTAATCATCCATAGCCAGAAATCCTGCCCTCTTGAGTATTTTAATATTCACATTGCCTCAGAGATAGCCACTTGTAAGCCCTTTAAATTGGCTTTTATGTCAGCTCTCAGTTTTTGTTTTTTTGGTTTTTGCTACTGGGGATTGAACTCACAACCTCATGCTTGCCAGGGCAAGTGCTTATGCCGCTAAGCTAAGCCCTTCAGCTGTCAGTTTTGAAGGCTTCATTACCATGTTGGGAATTTCTGGGATGTGTTTGAATTGCACTTCCTCTAAGCTCTATTATGTTTAGACATTGAAAAGCAAAATTTTAAAAACAATTTTTTTCATAAACCAGGTAACAGAAACTGCTGTTACTCTCAAAATCAACAGAGAAAATGTCCATACCTGCTTGTTTTCTCAGAAAGACAGAGTCCATCGACGTCATGGACGCAGTTGGGAGTAACATCGTGGTCAGCACCAGAACAGGGGAGGTGATGCGGATCCTGCCACGCATGCACGAGGACATCAACGAGGAGTGGATCTCTGATAAGACCAGGTGTGCGCTCTTGCTTCTCCTTATCTCTTTCCATTCACCTAGGAGAATTTTAAAATCATTTTATAAAAGCATTTGTATTTACAAATTACCCAATGAACACAGACTATTGAAATTTGAGTTTTTATATAGAGAATAGGATAAAACTGACACTAATTGTCCTAGGTTTAGTGATAGCTTTTGTATTATCTTTTTTTTTTTTTTTTTTTTTGCGGTACTGGGGATCAAACTCACGACCTTGCACTTGCCAGGCAGGCGCTTATGCCACTGAGCTAAATCCCCAGCCCTGTATTATCTTTGAGGAGTATCTTTTTTCCCCCTGAATGGATAAATTGAGGTAGATTAACAGATTTTTTCGATTTGAAGATATTTTTAATCCATTATTCTCTATTGGAGAAAAGAAGTTAAAGGAGTTTATACAACATAATTTTGATAAAATCTCTATAGATACTTAAGTTTTACAAGTAATTTTGGCTTTTCAGCTGTTGTTTTGTGTGTTATAATTTTTCAGTTAGCTAAAAATACTGAAGAATCAAACGTTTTCATATTTTAGTTTTAAGTGATATTCATAAAGTAATAAGCCTTTCTCACCCATAAACTGGAATAGCTGATTTGTATTTTGATAGGTGTTTTTCTCTGACACTTTGACTGATCTTATATTTAAATGACGTTTCTTGTGGGTGTTAAGCTTGAAGTTACAGCTGCCTCTTCAGTGAGCTCCCACAGATGGTGTGATTTCTGTTGTCTAGGTTTGCCTATGACGGGCTGAAGCGTCAGAGACTCACTGAGCCGATGGTCCGAAATGAAAAGGGGCTCTTAACTCACACCTCCTGGGAGGACGCACTGTCCCGTGCAGCTGGCATGGTAAAACTGTGACAGACAGATCAGTAGCGTGTGATTGTCAAGAAATATCTTGCCTGTGAAGAGGGATGGATGTGTTTCTTTTCCCTTCTTTCCTGTTTCCAAGACTATACTCAGTCTTTCACTTGACAGAACATTACTGGGAGCCTAAGGCCCCAGGTTCCACTAGATGTCAAGATCCCTATCTTTCACAGTGCTGCTGAAGAGAAGACGTGGGTTTAGGCCATGTCTGCTAGCTGTTATGAGTAGTTGTACTAGGGCCGATTGGGCATGTAGGAAAGGCAAGCCTGCCCAGCGCCAGTGTCCCAGCCTGCCTTCCTAGAGAAGGCTGAGAGTGAACAGAGGTGCAAGGGCGGGGGTGCAGGTCAGTATCATCACTTGTGCTCAGCATCGCATGAAACACAGATTTCATTGGCAGCGTCAAAATACAGAGCAAAAGTGGAGAGAACATTTTTCCTGATCAGAGAACAACAGCGTAAACAAAGACCTGGAGAGAATGTTAAACTCTTCAAAATAAAGCTTTCATTTAAAGTAACTATAGTTCCAGAGTCTTCATCTTCCTCATTTTAAAGCTCTTTTGTCCCCAAATATAAAACATATACCTTCCCATTTTGCATGGTGGCACACACCTGTAATCCCAGCCCTCAGGAGGCTAAAATAGGTGGATCCCTACACGTTCAAGGCTGACCTCGACTACATAGTGAGTTTGAGGCCATCTGGAACCACACAGCAAGACCCTGTCTCATGAATAAATAAATAAATGAATGCATCTACCTTCCTTCCAAAGTGGTGTTAATTAACCAGGCCTTACATAAACCACTGCTGCTTTTCTTTTACTTGTTTATTGTGGTACTGGGGATGGAATCTAGGGCCATGCATGTGATAGGCAAGCAAGCTATACCCCTGGCCCTTTTTGTCTTTTGAGATGTGGTCTGTAAGTTGCCCAGACTAGCCTTGAATTTTCTCATGCCTCCTTCTGCAGACTGGGTTTACAGGGATGCACCACTGTGCCTGTCTCCTCCTCACTTTTCAGTTAATTAGTAATTAGTGTAAAGCTTTCTAGTCAAAAGTTTGTTGATTTTTTTGTACAGACATCAAAATGATCATCATTTGTTTTCTGAACAACTCATTGTGGTCTTTGCTAACAGTGGGTTTTTGGTGATATTTTCATCCATTTCTAGCTTCAGACTTTTCAAGGCAAGGATGTAGCAGCAATTGCAGGTGGCCTGGTGGATGCTGAGGCCCTGGTAGCCCTGAAGGATTTGCTTAACCGAGTGGACTCTGACATCCTGTGCACGGAGGAGATCTTCCCCACCACGGGCGCTGGGTGAGAGCTGGAACCTGTGACCTGGTCCAGTGCTTTTCCTTGTTGTTAACAGATGATGTGTAAAACAATCACGACTCCTCTGAATGACTGCTATAGATTCCCCAACATACCCATCAGTTTGTTTTCACATGTTGATAAAAACCAAACCAAGAACTAGGTGATAAAATCTTGGTTACTAATAAGTATCAAAACTTTGTTTACTTGAGAAATATTCCATCAGAATGTTTCCTCCTGGAATGCCATGGGTTTGATAATAATGAGAATGTTCAGTGGATTCTTAGTGTGTATTAGCTTTAAACTGTTAGTGTTTTCGGTGCAATAAAAGAGCAAAATATATAAAGTAAAGAGTAGCCTTTATTCCAAGGACATGGAGAGGAGTCCATGACCATATGCAGCCTGGGTTCCTCTGACCGGAACCTCTAGCCAGGGGTGGTGCTTAGGGCAGGCACTGATGATGCTTGAGGAGCTGATTGGAACTTTTCGTGCATGCTGGAAAAGGAAAAAGGAAGTTGTAATAGGGGAGAGAGGAAGTGACCTCAAGGTAAACATCCCGTTTCTGCCTTCCACCGCCAATCCTGTAACTTATTCTAGGGCATAACTCTTTCATAAACTAAACTTGGATTATATACGTTGTATTTCCAGAACAGATTTGCGTTCCAATTATCTTCTTAATACTACAATTGCTGGAGTGGAAGAAGCAGATGTTGTCCTTTTGGTCGGTACAAATCCACGTTTTGAGGCACCACTGTTTAATGCCAGAATTCGAAAGAGGTTAGTAATATTTATTCAGGGCTTTTAAAATGTGTGATTTTTTTTTCCTGATAAATATGTGAAGAAATGGAATTTTAGAGGCATCCTATAAGTACTACTTTTAATGAGAATCCAGAAGCTAATTGGAGTGCAGTTTTTAACAGATCCATCTGCCAAGCACCACAACTGATCTCTTGATTTTGTTAGTTTTTAATTTGGAAATAAAGTGTTTAAAATGGCCTTTGTATAACCATTTTTAGACCATTTTTTACCCAGATTAATTGAAATTAACATTTTGCCATATTTGTTGCATGACGTTCTGTGTGTGTACATGTGTATATGTGTGTATCTCATCTAGATCATCATCCTGAATCATCTGGAAATAAGTGCAGGCATGGTACCTAAATACTTCAGTGTGAATTCCATGGGGTATTCTCCTAATCAAGAAATTTAGTATTGATAGAAGAATATTATCTGTTGCATAATTAGTCAAATTTTACATATTTTTCCATAATTGCTTTTGTAGCAGTTTTATTTTTCCTGTCTACCAGCATCTTCTAGAGTCATGTATTGTAATTAATATCATAATTCTTCAGGCTACTTTTTTTTTTCCTTAAAGACAGGGTCTCACTACATAGTTCAGGCTGTCCCTAACCTCACTATGTAGCTCTGGCTGGCCTTGTATTTGTGGCACGCCTCCTGCCTCAGCCCCCAAGTACTAAGATTATGGGCATGCACCATAATGCCTTACAGGCCCCCTTTTTAAGAAAGTTTGTTTGGTTTTTGGTATTGGAAATCAAGCTCATGACCTCACGCTTGCCAGGCATGTGCTGTGCTGAGCTATATCCCAGCTTAAAAAAACACTTTTTAAAGAGGACAGGTGAGTTATTTTGTAGAACACTTCCCCATCCTTGTTTTGTATTTTAGAGATTTATAAATAGGGCAGTCATATAATTTATTGTCTAAATTAGGAAATTATTGAGAGTGAAAGAGGAAGTTAGTTACTTCAGGGTAACAGGTACAACCTCACTCTGTTTCAGAGAAACCACTGCATTTATAATTGTTTTCAAAGAACATAGATTCATAGTTCCCTGTCATAAAGCATAAATATAAATGCCCTAGTTTATCTTCATGAACTATGTTTAAATGACCTTAAGGAATAATTAAGAGATACTGACCTGCCATGCAAATACAACAAAATAGAAAACTTTAGATCAAGATCTTAGTAAGAAAATTAATGCACTGAGTTGTCTTGGTGTGCATTTTTATTTATTTATTTATAATTTATTTATTTATTTTTGTGCCGGGGATTGAACTCACAACCTTGCGTTTGCCAAGCAGGCCCTTAGGCTGCTGAGCTAAACCCCCAGCCCTGTGCATTTTTACAACACTGTTTTGAAAAGTATGCAGTAAACTCTACCTGTTAAGGTTAAATGTTCTTCTAACATTTTGTAATTATAAATAAAGGTAGGGCTTTGCATTGATGAGGCCAAGGCTGTACTTACTTTAGTTGGCTCTAAAAAGTGTTTTTATTTCAGTTGGCTTCATAATGACTTACAAGTGGCCCTCATAGGCAGTCCAGTGGACCTCACGTACAGATATGACCACCTGGGCGAGTCCCCCAAAGTTCTGCAAGACATTGCTTCGGGAAGCCATCCATTCAGCCAGGTGCTCTCAACTTATATGTGTCTACTGTTGTTGATCTTGATTACTATTTTTAAAATGCATTGTCTTTGTAATAACAATGTGTAATTACTGTGAAAAAAATTTAGTAATACAAAAACCATGGAAGATAGTGCAGTGTGGGCCTCTTCTAGCTTGGTGGTAGAGTACTTTCTTGCCCAATGTGCGAGGCAAAAAGCAAAACCTGCAACCACCTGGAATAGATCCTGGTGAAACAAAAACTGAGATCGTCTCCATGCCTGTCTTAGTTACTTTTGTCATTGCTGAGTCAAAATACTGAAAAGCCAAAGTTAAAGGAGAAAAGGTTTATTTAGCTCACAGTTCATAGATTTCAAGGCAGGATTGGCATGGCACAGGGGCATTGCAGAGGAGGAACAGTCCATGGCAGGGCAGGGCAGTCAGAAGGCAGCAAGGCAGTGAAGTAGCAAAACACGGTTTTTTTCTGTCTTTTTGTATTTCATCCTTTGGAATGGAATTAAGCTATCTACCTTTCCTTCAATCTAGGCACTGCATGCTCTAATCCAGCCACCTTTGAAACACCCCACCTATGACTGCATGAGGCTTTGGGGGGACATCTAGATACAAGCCATAACAATATTAGGGTTTTTTGAGACAAGGTCTGACATGTAGTTGAGGCTGGTCTTAAACTCACAATGTAGCCTTACTCTTGTAATCCTCCTGCCCCAGCCTACCAAGTGCTGGGGTTACAAGCACGTGGCATGTGCCATCGTACCTGGCTTACGTGTGCTGCAACAAGGGACTACCACAGCTCTTTTTATGCCTTCTGTAGTACCCAGGCTATTCAGGGCAGGTGGCATTCACACTATTACTCCTAGTGCCCTTGATCGTAGCATTGCACCATGAATCAGTTGTAGCATCACACACACTATCCACCTCTGAAAAAGCCCTCCCTGTGCCTGCATGAGGCCAGACCCAAACCATAACATTCCACCCCTGACCACCAAAGACTCATGCACATCCCTTTATGCAAAAGGCGCTTAATCCATCCCCAAGAGTTGCTGAGTCCTAACAGTTTCAGCATTGCTGAAATGTCCAAGTCCTCTCTGAGATTTAAGGTAAACTTTTAGCTATGAGCCCCTATGCAAATGAAAAAGAAGTTAAATACTTCTAACATGCACTGGCACAAGAAAGACCTTTTTTTTTTTTTTTTGATCCCGGGGATTGAACTCACAACCTTGCACTTGTGAAGCAGGTGCTTAGGCTGCTGAGCTAAATCCCCGGTCCAAGATAGACATTTCTATTCCAAAAGTTACAAGTAGGGGGATAATAAGAAATGGGACTGAAGCAAATCCACAATTCAGCGAGGTAAACATTAAGTCCTAAAGTTCCATGTGCAGCATCCAAGGCAATCTGTGAACTCCAAAGTGTTTGGGTGGCTCCACACCTACAGCACTGCATGTGGCGGTAGCTCCCAGGGCTTCTCCCTAGGGCCAGCTCTGCTCTTTCCTATGCAGTTTTCCTCAGAAGATCACGTTCCTGATTTCTTCACACTGCCTGGCCTCCAAAGCCTTCTTAAATCTAGGTGAAGCTTTCCTGACCTGACATCTCATGCATTCTGCATGCACCTAAAGTCAGCACTGCATGGATGATGCCAAGGTCTGCTGCCAGCAGGAGCAGTAGCCAGGCTTGCTTCTCTCTTGACTGTAGGGTTCCAGTGTCTATGAACCAGATCCCTACACACAATTTCTCTAGGCCCCTGCCAGTCTGGAATATGGTGCTCTGAGGCTGTCTTCTCAAGGAAAAGTTGTTTTGCTCGTTTTGGCAGGACATATACCAAAATAAAAATAAAAGCAGTCTTTTACTTTTGCAATTTTGAGGCTGCTGGTTCTTGTGATATCCTAGGGCCATCTTTTCTGTTATCAGCAATTAAGATTTCCTCTACTGTATCTTTTAAGTTGATAACTTTAGTTGTGCTTCTTTTCTGGCCAAACTCAAAACACTTAAATCATTGTGCTGGACTCTTTGCTAAAAGCCCCCAATAGTAGCCATGCCACTGTCTCAGCATTAGACTGTCTTGTAATTTCTTCTGCAAAATTAATTAGTCTGCTACCCTTAATCTCAGGCTCAGGCAGAGTCTTTGGACACCAGCAAAATGCAAATAAACTTTCTGCAAAAGCATAGCACACATCATCTGAAGTCCAGCAGCCAATCCAGTCCTTCCCAGTAGAAGCTTCTGGAGCCTTGTCTTTACTGGCAGAATTTCTGTCAGCATTCCGGTCTTCTGAGCTCTGACTAGAAACTCCCAGCATCCCAGGGATTTAGCTCAGCAGCACAAGTGCCTGCCTGGCAAGCACAAGGTTGTGAGTTTGATTTCCAGTACCAAAAAAGAAAGAAAAAAAAAAAGAAACTCCCACCAAGTGTGCCTCAGGCGTTCCAGCTCTGCTCTTTCACCCACCATCACCAAACCTTCCCAAATTTCCCACAAGCCAGTCCCAAAGGCTTCTGAACCACATGGTCGGGTACAGTTACAGCAACAACCCCACTTCTCCGGTACCAGATCTTGTGTTACTTGCCTTTTGCTGAGATAAGCTACCTGACACTGACAAGTTAAAGGATGAATAGTTTATTTGGCTCATGGCTTATAGAAATTTTAGTCCATCATCAGCTGTCTCCAAGGCAGGGTGGCACAGCAGATAGGCATTGAAGAAGAGAAACAGTTCATGGCAGGCAGAGGGCAGCAGACCAGCAAGGAACCACAGCTCTTTCTATTCCTTTTACCTGTCCAGGCTGCTTAGGGTAGGCAGCACTCGCACCCTTGATCCTAGCATCGCACCATGAATCAATTCTAGCATCACAAACTGAATCCAGCCATCTCTAAAAAGCCCTACCTTGAGCACAGGAGGCTTTGAGGGACATCTGGGACTTAACAGTGCCTTTGTCACTGTGATAAAACCTGCAATAAGCTGCTTCCTCCCTACCCAGTTTTGTTTTGTTGTTGTTGTTGTTGTTACTGATTTTTAAATTATTAAGAACTTATACTTGATTTTTGTCTGAAGTTCAGTAGTTTCACCAAAATATTTCCTGAAGGTGATATGTCTCTCTCATTGTGGTTTTTATTTTTATTTATTTTTTTTCCAGGACCAGGAATCAAACTCAGGACTTCGTGCTTGCCAGACAGGGCTGCTGAGCTAAATCCCCAGCCATCTCTCATTGTGGGGTGCTTGCTCAGCATGTGTGAGGGCTGGGTTCAGTCTGTAGTGCCACACACACCCACACCCACACACACCATAAAGTGCGCAAGCCCTGCTTGGTGGTTCAGAATTTAAAAAAAAAAAGCTACCATGATTTACAAAAGTATATTAAACAGTGTTCAGGGCTGAGGATATAGCTCTGTGGCACAGCACCTATCTGGCAAATGCGAGGTCCTGAGTTCAATTCCTGGTATCAAAAAAATAAAAAAGTGTTCAATGAGCATGCTTTCCATCTTCCTTCTGGTTTTTATCTCTGTGTTAATAGGCAACTAGCATTCTTAAGATACTTTTTCTTCTATTGTAGATTTAAATACTATGTATTTCCCATCAGTTCCGTTCTCTTTATTAGCAGTGCAGGTGTTGGACCTCCTTTTTTCTTTCATCTGTCCTTCTTGCTTTGTTCTTTGGTTTTCCTCTAGTTTGTGAATAATCTCCGACAGCCTATCTCCTGTTGCAATTCACTGTCATGTTCTGTTGTTTATAGGGTGGTGTTTAGCTCTGTAATTTCTTTTCTATTCCTTTTCTGAATTCTGTGATGAGTATGTACAACATAATATTCCTATTGTGCCATTTCTCTGGGCTTTTTTTTAAGTGGTGATTGTGTTTCTGGTTTTGATTTTGTGACAGGATCTTACTGTGTGGTCTAGGAGGGTTTTGAACTCTTATATAAGCCTCCCAAGTGCTGGCAGGCATGCACCACCATGTTTGGCTATGTTTCTCTATGTTTTTATTGTTGCCTTTTTTTTTTGTCTTTTGAGACGTAGTCTTAATGTGTAGCCCAGGCTGGCCTCGAACTTGTGGTGATCCTTCTGCATCAGCCTCCCAAGTGCTGGCAGGCATGCACCACCATGTTTGGCTATGTTTCTCTATGTTTTTGTTGTTGCCTTTTTTTTTTGTCTTTTGAGACGTAGTCTTAATGTGTAGCCCAGGCTGGCCTCGAACTTGTGGTGATCCTTCTGCATCAGCCTCCTGAGTTCAGCCTCCTGAACTTGTGGTGATCCTTCTGCATCAGCCTGAGTGTTAGGATTTCAGGCATGCACCACCATGCCTGACCTGAATTCTTTGTTTTCTGGGAAATAGATTTTATAATGAAGGTACTGCTCTTTGTCCCTTTTAGGCATAATTTTCACGCTGATTCTTTGACAGTGGCCTGCTGTTTATTTAAGAATAACACAGGATGAGTGGGAGAGTGAGCTATATATTCTTTTTTCTTTCTTTTTCTTTTTTTTTTTTTTTTGTGCCAGGGATCGAACATACGACCTCACATTTGCCAGAACTATATATTCTTGAGCTTGGTTCTTATTAGTCTGTCTTCCAGTAAGTCTATAGTTTCTTACCATGCAGAGAATTACTGTGAAATACCTCCTTCTCTTGCCTGCCTGGGATGTGGTGAGACATGAGACTTCAGCATGGTGTGGTCTACTCTTACCTGCCACTTGAACCTCGAAAGGGCATTCCCCCAGACTCATTCTGACCAAGGGAGGCTTCTTTGCTAGCATTTCATTCCCAATGCTTACTGTTAGGTCTGCCCATCTGAGAGACAGCACAATCATCATGGCAGTGGTTCAAAGCTGTGCCATTATAATGCACACCCCCTTCTTCCCATAAGCCCCTATGGCTTCTCCCTCCCAAAAGTCTGTCAAAGCTCAGGAATATAAAGGTTTACCCAAACCCCTGCACTCTCACAAAATAAATCAGTTCACACCAGCCACCAGAGCCCTACCCCCATTAGAGGCTATATCAGGCAGAACCTGCCCTTTGTCTGCAGGGAGAGCCGCCACAGCCTTCCCTGTGGTAACTCCCTCAGTGCCCTCCCGCTTATTCAACTCTTATCTACATGCCTCCTCTCTTTAATATTCTGTGATGCCCTAGATTGAGTACAAATCAGTTAATCACTTATACAAAGGAAAGCGTAACCTGTGTGTGTGTGTGTGTGAGAGAGAGAGAGAGAGAGAGAGAGAGAGAGACATCTCCTTATGTAGTTGAGGCTGACCTCAAATTCACAGTGATCTTCCCACCTCAGCCTCTGGAGTGCTGGGATTACAGGTGTGCACACACTACGCTGAATTATTACGGTTCTAATACTAGCTTGTCATATTTGATATCCACTCAGCCACTGCACAGTAGCATCAGTAAGATGCTTTGGATTAAAGCACCTGGTTGTGTTTCTGTGCATGCTTTGGCCAGCACATCAGACATTGGTCCTGTTATAACTCATATGTGAGAGGGAGGAGTGAGGATATGGAGAAGTGTTTAGAATCCTTGGAATGTTTTTAAAGCAAAATTTTTTTCTCCCTGTTTTTTAAAATAGGTCTTAAAGGCAGCTAAAAAACCAATGGTGGTTTTAGGAAGCTCTGCCCTCCAAAGAAACGATGGGGCAGCAATTCTCGCTGCTGTTTCCAGCATTGCACAGGAGGTCCGGGTGACGAGCGGTGTGGCTGGCGATTGGAAGGTTATGAATATCCTGCACAGGTTTGTGGAGTAGCTGTTTTATACACTGTAAAATTCTAGCAGTTTTTTTGTAGCACTAGAATTCTGCTGAAGGTTTTCAGTGCATTTTTCCCCTTCAGTAACACAAGTTTATTTTAGCAAAATTAGAGAATTGTGCAAAAATGGAAGTAACCCTTATTCCACTATTCACAGATAGTTTCTGTAGCTTTTCAGTTCTTCTGTTTTTTTTTTGTTTTTTTTTTTTAGAAAATGTTTTAGTTACATAGTTGGAAGCATTCACTACTAAATGAGAATTTCCCTATGATTAGAAGTTATTAATAGCCAAACATGGTAGCACACACTTGTAATCCTAGCACTGGGAAGGCTGAGACAAAGATTGTGATTTTAAGGCCAGCTTGAACTGCATAGTGATACTATGTCTCTAAAAGCAAACAAAAAAGCTACCCAGAAAAAAAACCTCTCCAGATAACTTTACAAATACTTCAATAGCTATTTAATATCATAAGTGTTCTATAAATTAATTGGCCATTTGTGTGTGTGTGTGTGTGTGTGTGTGTGTACAAGATGTACAGGGACAGCAGTTCTAACTCCTTGTTAATAGCATCATGAGGGCTGGGAGGGTAGTTCAGTAGTAGAGTGCTTGCCTAAAACTGTTGATGGCTCCTTCTGACTTGTTTTGGGTTGTTCCGGTTTACTTCATACACTGCAGGTTCTCAGAGATGGGCAGTAGCAGCTGGACCAGAACTACTCTGCTGTGTATAGTTGTCCTAGGCCTCTTTCATAAAAGCTAGGGGCGAATATACACCTGTAACCCCAGCTACTTGGAAGGCTCAGGCAGGAGGATCAGAAGCTTGAGGCCAACATAGGCAACTTAGCATGGAAATAAGGGTCAGGGGAGCTCAGTGGTGGAGCACTTGCCTAGCACGTGCAAGGCCCTGCGTTTGATCCCAAACGCCACCAAAAACAAGTAGTACTAGATACATACTAACAATTTTCTCTAAGTTACGGTTTTTGAGTGGTGTTTAAATTTCTCCCTTTTAGTTTTCCAAATCATTTGCTTTTCTTCTCATGAATATGTCTGGCTTTAGCATGTGTTTTATGCCTCATTGTACTGAGTCAAATTTAGAACAGAGGTGACATAAGGTTTCCATTAAATACCTCGTGAAGAGACCCATTGTCCAAAGTATCTTATATTTAAGTAGGAAAGGGCTTTCCACAGTCCTGAATGTAGAAGAAATTAGGTATCAGTCATTGCTTATACTGAACACACTGCAAGTACACCAAAGTCCCTTGATTACCTTCTAGGGTTGCGAGCCAGGTAGCTGCTCTGGACCTGGGCTATAAGCCTGGGGTAGAAGCGATTCGGAAGAGCCCCCCCAGAGTGCTGTTCCTTCTAGGAGCAGATGGCGGTTGTGTCACACGACAGGATTTGCCAAAGGATTGTTTCATCATTTACCAAGGTGAGTGGCACCTGTGACTCCAGGAACAGAATGGCATATTGTGTATAGCAAGAACTACTAGGCAGGTCAGTTAGTGGCCCGAAGTTTCCATTTGCAAATTCTTTCTTTCCCCACCCAGTTTTTTAAAACCAAATTGTAAGCAGTATTATAACATAGTTGATATTGCAGTTGAGAGCAACTGTTTAATTTTTGTTGTTTTTTGAAACTCAGGGTCTTTGCCCAAAGCTACATCCCCAGTCCTTTTCTGTTTTATTTTGAGGTGAGGTATTAGTAAATGGCTGATTTTCCTGGCTTGAATTTGTTAATCCTTTGCCTGAGCCTCCCAGAGTGCTGGGCTTCTAACCATGTGCCGTTGCTCCCAGCTACCAGGTGATATCTCCTAAGAGTTAGAAGTGGCCTAAATGCCCAGTAATGGGAACAGTCTAAGTGTGCTCACTCACATAGCAGATGGCAGTAAGAATTAAAAATCAACTTTTCTGAGGATGTTTAGCATTGTTACATAATCAAGGCGAACACTTTCATACAGCCTGTAAAAAGTTAAGTGGTCACCTGTGCTCTAAGATAGTTAATGAATTATATTTAATGCAGCACTGTAGCTTTTAATATTTGGTTCATTTTCTTAAACTTGTGGTAGATGCAATCAAGATTTCCTGCAATAGAATGTAGTGTATCCCCAGATATCTAACAGCTATGTGTTACCAGCTTATGTTTTATTTTACATAATAGACTTTTATTGCCATAAAGAACATTTTGCAGAACCAGGCTTGATAGTGCACACTGATAGTCCCAGCACTCAGAAGGTTGAGGCAGAAGGATTACTATGGGTTCAAAGCCAGCCTGGGCTACCTAAGGAAGACTCTGTCTCAAAAAAGAGAACTATGCAGTATTTAGCATTTTTTATATAGTTAAACCAAAATTCATAAACTAAAATCCTATCCTAGTTATTTTCAGAGGTAGTTGTTGATGATGGTTTTAGTATGCATACTCCATACATTTTCCTGTGTACATACAAACATACACAAAATCAAACTAAGTGTTGTACAGCTTTCTTTTATTTGACTCAGGTCAATTTCTAAAGCTACTGTTTCTTTTTTGCATAACTTTTTTCTTCTACCAGTTTTTGTTAATGGGCAGGTCCTAGTCTTTCAGGGTACTATTTCCATAATTTTCTATTTGTGCCTTTTTTAGTGTTAGTACTATCATAGTCCTCCATAGTTTGCGTGCACCACCACTTAAGGCTGCTTTACTAAATGTCATTAGTAAGTCTGAGTGTCTCCACTTTGTAAGTGTGAATGTCCTTGGTTGTGCATTATCCCTGTGTGTGATACCTAGTTTTGTTTTTATGTACAATAATCTAAGAAGATGCACACCAAATGCTTTAACTGTCACTTTGTTAGGAAAGTGTCATTTTGGTAGGAAAGGAAATTGAAGTGAGGATGAGATAGGTTTAGTTTTTATTGCTTCCTTCCTTTATTCTTTTAATTTTTAAAACACCAATTTTTTTTTTTAGCTGGGCGTGGTGGCTCACATCTGTAATCCCAGCACTCGGGAGGCTGAGGCAGGAGGATTGTTGCGAGTTCGAGACCAGCCTGGGCTACAAAGTGAGCTCAGGGCCAGCCTGAACTGCATAAAGACCCTGTCTCAAAAAGACAAGAACAAACAAATAAACAAAAAAAAAAACCTAATTTTTTACATGGGAACTAAGGGCCAAAGGTGTAACTCAGTGGCAAATTAGTTGCTTAGCATGCTCAACTATCCCCAGTACTGCACAAGGCAAAAGCAGGAATTAAAAAGGACCTGTACTATGTCATTCACACCAGTGAATCCATTTTTCCTGAAACACAGTGTGCCGTTTTCCTTCTTCCCACAGGGCATCATGGTGACGTGGGGGCTCCCATCGCCGATGTTATTCTCCCAGGAGCTGCTTACACAGAGAAGTCAGGTACTTATGTTAACACTGAGGGCAGAGCTCAGCAGACCAAAGTGGCAGTGACACCGCCTGGCTTGGCAAGAGAAGACTGGAAAATTATCCGAGCCCTCTCTGAGGTATTATCATCAAGGCAGTTCTCAGTGGTGCTGCTAAAGGGATGTGGGACATGTTAGCTTGTTAGAATAAGTTGCAGAGTCAAGGGAAGTGTCAATCTGAAGAACAGAGAGAATGCAGATAATGCCTAGGGGAAAAATGTGTTCCGCTTACATGTGCTGGGCCAGTGTTCTGCCGCTGAGCTGTATTCCCAGCTGTTTGCATTTTCTGTTACGAGACAGGGTCTCACTAAGTTGCCCAGGTTGGCCTCAAACTTATGATCCTGCATTAGCCTCTTTAGTAGATGAGATTGGAGAGGTGTGCCATTGTGTCTGGCTAAAAAATGAGGATTTGAAATTGGTAATTTTAGTTTTATCTTTTGCCTAAACAACACTTCTGACTTCTTTTAGTGCTTTTTTGCTATATAATAAATATTGCCAGGCATAGTTGGCACACGCCTTTAATCAGGAGGCCGAGGTAGGAGGATCACCATGAGTTCAAAGACAGCCTACATAGCAAGACCTTGTCTTATAAAACAGTCATCATCATATTTAACATAACAATACCCTATTTTTTGTAAATTTTGTATATGATTAATACCATTTTAGTAGCAGGCACATTCAGGTTGAGTATAACTTTGCCTCCTTAATCGTTTATTTTGTAATGAATCTTGTCAGGGAGTGCTTGGGATTGAACACAGGGCCTTGAGCCTCACCACACACTTACGCACCTCTGACTTTAAAGTGTGTGTGTGTGGTACTGGAGTTTGAACCCAGAGCCTCTGTACTGATCTACATCTCTAGCCTTTTTTAATTTTTTATTTTGAGCCAGGGTCTTGCTAAGTTGCCTGGGCTGGGCTTGAACTTGATATTCTCCTGCCTTGGCATTCCAGAGTGCTAGGACACCATACCCGGCTTCTGACATTTTAAGTAGTGCAGCTTCATGTCATTGTTGGGCATCTGATCTATTGTAGATTGCGGGTATGACTCTCCCGTATGATACCCTGGATCAGGTGAGGAACAGATTGGAAGAAGTTTCCCCTAATCTTGTTCGATATGATGATGTTGAAGGAGCGAATTACTTTCAGCAAGCAAGTGAGCTTTCCAAGGTAAGAGCTTGCCCATGTGCAGTGTAGTTAGTGGGGTAACTGGATCAGTTTCAGTGCTCTTACTGGTTTCTTACTCCTTTTTTGCAGCTGGTAAACCAGCAGCTTCTGGCTGACCCACTTGTTCCACCTCAGCTGACTATAAAAGACTTCTACATGACAGGTAGGTACCCATCTGCACAGCGCTTTAGTGCTGAAAGTGAGAAGGATTTTGACATACACTTGTCAGGGTGATTACAGTTATTTGTGATTAGCAGTGTGTGCTATTTTTAGTACATGAAGGTTTTCCAAACATTAAACTAATATCCAATTTTTTTTTTATTGTACTCTAATCTTTCATTTTGGAAGTTGAAGCAAAGTTTGAAAATGTGAAGCAAGTTAACAGATTTTAAATATGAAACTTTGCTATTATGAAGAAAATCATATGGTACAGTTTAGGGAGGATTTTTCAAAGTGATAAATATCTGCCAAGGTTTTCTGAGAATGGTGAGTGGGAACATCAAAACATTTAAATGTGAAATATGATAAACATGCTTCTGATGTCAGTTGTTAGCAGTATTTCTAAGGAAGGCTTGCAGATGAAACTTGGTTTCTGCATATCTGACAACAGTTGATAAAACATCCAAGTTCTATGGTGGAGTTGATGCGTGGTTTAGGATCTCACTAAATTGCCCAGGCTAGCCTCAATCTGATACTGTTTCTACATAAGCCTCCTGGGTAGCTGAAATTATAGACAGGAGCCATTGATCCCTGTTTAATTTTCAGTAATTTTCTACCTAAATATACAGAGGAGCTTTTTTTTTTTTTTTTGTGGTGCTGGTAATCAAACCTAGGGCTCTGCATATGCTAAGCAAATGCCTTTTCCACAGAGCTATCTTCCCAGCCCACGAGTCTGTTTTAGAATTTTTTGTGCAGTTGTAACTAAGATTATTCAATAAATTTTTAAAATGAAGTTATGGGGGGCTGGGGATTTAGCTCATCAGCACAACGCCTGCCTTGCAAGTGCGTGGTCGTGAGTTCAATCCTTGATACCACCAAAAAAATAACATAAAATGAAATAAAGTAAAACAAATAAAATGAAGTTATTAAAGTTATGTTCATTGTAGGGTAAATACCTAAATCTAAATCACAGTGAAAATCACTATGATGCCATTTTTCACAAAGTAACTATAATTATTCCCCCACCCGCACCCCCGCTTTGGTACCAGGGATCAAACTCATGGCCTTGCGCTTGCCAGGCAGGCACTTATGCCACTGAGCTAAATCCCTAGCCCCTTACAATTACTTTTTAACATTTTGGTTAGTCATCTTCCAGAGATGTACACTTATTTTATTTAAATAGAAAACAAGGTTATTCTATTACTATGGCGGGTTTTTTTTAATATGTAGTTTTATAAAGATATAATTCACATACCATAAAATTTATCCAAGTTTGAAATTCAGAGGATTTTAGTATATAAATTCTTCTGTAACTTTTGTGTTTCAATAATGGCATTAGGTGCCAGGTATGGTGGTGCATGCCTGTAATCCCAGCACTCAGGAGGCTGAGGCAAGAGGATCATTGCAAGTTTGAGACCAGCCCAGGCTACATAGTGAGTTTAAGGCCAGCCTGAACTGCATAATGAAACCCTGACTCAAAAAAAAAAAAGAAAGAAAGAAAATAATAATAATAATAATAATAATAATGGCATTAGGAGCCAGGCATGGTGGTGCACACCTGTGATTGTTCGTTTGAGGCCAATCTAGGCCATGTAGTAAGATTCTGTCTCAAAGAAAGAGTGCAAAGGAGAATGGTAGTATTATGCACATTTTTTCTTACATTTGAAGACTTGTGTGTGTGTGTGTGTGTGTGTGTATATATATGTGTGTATAAATGTATTATATATACATAAATATATATGTATGTTTATATATACACATATATATAAGTTATATGTATGTTTGTATATACATATATATATAACCAGTTCTGTGTGACTGTGCAGAGCCTTCTAGTCTTTCTGTGATTATTCCTGAATATGTGCAGCTGACTATGGTGGCTTCTACCTAGAATCCCAGCACTTGGGAGATAGTGGTGAGAGAGCCTGAAGTTCAAGGTCGGCCTGAGCCACACAATGAGACCCTGTCTCCAAAAAGAAAACAGTGTTACTATGTCCTTTTTAAGAAGTTATGTTTAACAAAATGTATGTCTTCTTACCGTCTTTCAGATTCCATCAGCAGAGCTTCGCAAACAATGGCCAAGTGTGTGAAGGCCGTCACGGAGGGCGCCCAGGCTGTGGAGGAGCCGTCCATATGCTGAGACGGCAGTGCCCAGCCCACCATGGCTGCAGATAGCAAAGGAACGTGTAAATTTCAGAGACTCCTCAGAGGTTTCACTCACCCAACAGCTCTGAAGAGAATCATATTTAAGGTTATGCCGTGCTTATTTCAAAGTGGTATTTCAGGTATCAAACAGACTGGCAACTTCAGGCTTATTACATGTATTAACTGTACATTTGCGCTTCCGTGTAAAAGCATGGGTAATCTTTGTGACAAATACAAAGAGAATCTTTAAACTATGAGTTTTTATTTTTATAGATCACTTATGTTTTTAAGATGGGTGAAAAGACCTTCCATTAAGTCCTGCATTTTTCTAGTACTGAAAAACAAAAAATTTAAACATTAGGTTATTTGGTAAATGGAAAAAATACGTAAATCTGTAATCAGATATGTATGTTGAACAACTTTACTTATCATAGTAATACCTAATAATCATTCCATACCTAGTAACTATTCAGCTTTTTCTGTGTGCTAACACTCCCTCTGGTTTTACACGCACTTTCTTTGACTTTTGCCACAATCTAACGAGGTAGTAGTAGTGTCTCATTTACAGATTGAAGGAACTGGGGCCCAGATGTTTCTGAACGGCACAAACACGAGCTTCTTTCTCTTTTACTCCAAGGCCACTGCTGACTTTTGTATGTAATTCCATCCCACGAATCCATATTCGGCAGGTTGTTACGTCCAAGATTAGCATGGAGGATACCATGTTCTTCTGTTTCTTCTTGAAGCTGTGTCTATGATGTCGTGGTGATTTGTGTGGAATTTTTCTTTGTATAGTAGATTATACACATGCACACTCCTGAAATGCACAAGGTCTCAAGTGAGATGGTTCGTGTGCTCATTATTATCTTTCGTGTGCTTATTATTAGTAGTACATGTGAGACCCTAGGTTCAGCTCCCAGTACCAAAAAACCAAAGTACAACAAAAAAATGCTTCACTTAATCACCTTTTTGTTTGTTTTGCTTGGTTGGCTATTTGGTGTTTTGTTGTTATTTTTGTTATTGGTTTGTTTGTTTGTTTGAGACAGGGTCTTGCCAGGTAGCCCAGGCTGGCCTTGTAGTCACAGTCTCAGTGCTGGCATTATAGGTGTGTGATACCATGCCTGGCCTCTGCTTCGCTTTTGCAGCAATCTCTATCTTCACCAATGCATCAGAAGGTTGTGTACTGTGTTTGAATGAAGTACTTTGTTCAAGGCTGGATTGGAGCTCAGTGTCAGCATACATGAGGCCCTAGATTCAGTCCCCACTACCAAAACAAAACAGCAAGAACAAAAAACAGCTTTAAGATTCCCAGCTGCCTCCAAGTGTGTAAATTCTTGCCCAGAGCATTTGATATGAATTTCCTATCCCTGTGCCATCCTCGAGGGAGCACACTTCAGTTTTGATATTTGGGGTATGGAAATCGAACTCAGAACCTTGCAGTTTGCCAGACAGGTGCCATGCCCCTAGCTGCATCCCCCGCCCAGTTTCGTGTGGAATGTGCACGGACTTGGTGCTTGGTTGGTAGGACACTCAGTAGAACAAGGTGAACATGGCTGAGTTGATCCTTAAATTCCCCTTTGGGTGCCACACTATTCATGACTCTCTGAAGAATACTTTGTCTAGTGTGTTAGTCACTTTTCATCTCCGAGTCAAAAAACCTGACACACAATTTAGGAGAGGTTTATTGTGGCCAGTTTCAAGAGTCTCAAATGGGGGGTGTGATGGTGCACACCTCAGCATTTGGGAAACTGAGGCAGGAGAATTATTGCGAGTTCAAGGCCAGCTTGGGCTACAAAGTGAGTTCAAGCCATCCTGAACTGCATAGTGAGACCCTGTCTCAAAAAGACAAAAAAAAGTTTCAAGTCTGTGGTGAGTGACTCCATTGCTTTTAGGCCTATGGCATGACCGAAATTGCGTTTAACTTCCAGCACCCAGGAAACAGAGCCAGAAAAGAAGAGATCCTTGTTTCAGTGCAAATAGTGTATAGTCCCAGCACTCTGGGGCAGAGGCAGCTCAAGGTCATCTGGGCCAACTGGTGAGTTCAAGTGAGTGAAAAAAGAATCTGTGGCCTTCCAGAGGCCCCTGTGACCACTTCCTCCCCAGCCCTGCCTCCTGTTCAGAGTCTTAATAAAAAGTTGGGAGAACCGGCTGCTGGAATACTTAACCTGGTAGAAGGCAAAAGTAAAGCTCCTGAAGGCCACAGATATAGGGAAGGACTTCCCGAACAGAAGCCTGGTTGCACAGGAAATAGTACCAACAAGCAGGATCGTATCAAATTAGAAAACTGCTGCAGAGCAAAAAACCTACAGAATGGGAAGAAAGATTTTCCCGGCTATTCCTCAGAGGACTTGACATTTAGGATATCCAAAGAACTAAAAAAGAGAGAGACTTCCTAAAATAAGAGACAATCAAAAAATGGTCAATTGAAGTAAGTATTTCACAGAAGGACAAATGGCCAACAAAAACATGAAGAAATGTTCAACACTGCTGGCTATTCGAGAAATGCAATTAAAACAATACTGAGAATCCATCTTACCCCAGAAAGAATGGCCATTGTTAAGATGTCAAATAATAAATGCCAGCCAGGCTCTCGAGAAAAAGGAACATTTCTAGCCAGGCATGGGCATGCCTATATTGCAGACCTTGGGAGGCTGATGCAGGAGGATCACGAGGTGTTCAAGGCCACTGTGAACTATACAGGGAGGCCCTGTCTCAAGAAAGGAACCCTTCTGCACTTTTGGTGGGGATGTAAACTAGTGCAATCATTAAATCCATGTGGAGCTTCCTTTAAAAATTGAAAGTAGAAATTGCATTTGGTAGCAATTCCCCTCCTAGGTTTCTTCCTGAAGAAGTTACAGGTAATATATTTTGGTGATGCGTGCATGCCCATGTTTATAGCAGGACAATTCATAATGGCTAAACCTTGGAAGCTGCCTATCTGTCCACAAAGATGAATGGATAAAGAAATTGTGATATTTACACTGCAACAGTGGACCATTCTGCCACAGAGGTGAATGAGTCTTGCAGAAGAATGGACCTTGAGACTACAGTGTTGAGTGAAATAAAAGAGACATACAAGCTTCAGTATTCCATGGTTTGTCTTCTGTGGCAAACCCAAAGTATAAATAAAGAACAAAATAAAAGGTAGATAGTGGGAGTTGGGCATGGTGGTGCAGGCCTGTAATTCCAGCACTCCAGAGGCTGAGACAGGAGGATCCCTGAGAGCAGAGCTGCCCTGGAGCTCCATGGTAGTAAGTTCAAGGCTGGTTAGAATCACATGGCAAGATCCTTGTCTCCAAAAAACAAAACAAAAAGATTGATAATGGGAAGTAAATCTTTCTCAAGGGGAGGGAGGAAGAGGGAAGGAAAGAGGATAAAAAAAGGAGTTAGACTGTGTTACCTACCTGTAGCAGCTCCAAACACAGGATGCAGCTGTCACAAGCACCATCGTGCTCCTAGGCGGGGCTAGTGGGAGTGGTCAGGTCCTGGAAGTGTGGTACCAGAGAGACCCCTGGTCAGTTTAGGGCAGCTCTGGGGTGGAGGATGGATTTATTGGAGAGGGAAGATGTGCCCTGCCTGGGTGTGGGTGGTACCAGCCCTTAGGCTTGCAGCCTGGGTGGGGTGCAAGGGAGAGAAGGAAGTCTCACTTGTCCCAAGGGTCACGGACTTTGTGTCCTCTGCCGGACCACTGCCTGAAACCACTACAAACTGAGCAAAATCAAACCTTTCCTCCTCTAGCTTTTGCGTGTCAGGTATTTACTCCCAACAATGAGAAAGTAAGATGTATACTAAAAGAATAAAGTGAACAGTTGCTTTTGGTGGTGTTTAGCATATTCAATAAATAACTATGATGAAACATAATATTTAAATTAATAAAAAGTAAAAAATAGCCAGGCTTGGTGGTCTATGCGTATAGTCCCAACTTCTTGGGAAACTGAGGCAGGAGGATCCTTTGAGCTCAGGCGTTTGAAACCAACCTGGGCACCGTGGTGAGACACACACCCACCACCTAAAGAGACAGTGACGAAGCATGTGCCAGGGGAGCCTCTGTGCAGGGCGGAGCCCGGGGAGAAAAGGCCTGGCCATCCTGGCCGCTGAAGGACTGGCAGAGGCTTGTGGTGACTCCATGTTACAACTCCACTTTCCCTGCTCTTTCTTAATTTGTTTTTTCTTGGTGCATTTTAGATACACATAACAATAACAATCATCATAAGAATTCAACTTCCTTCTGCCCACTCTTTGTCGCCCGCTTCCTTGCACAGGTGTGGGCCCGCAGGTGCTCCTGCATGCTGCCCATGTGATCTGCACTGGGTGCTGGCCCCAGTTACAGCCACTGTCCACCAGGCCTGGTCCTTGCTGCCCACATCACCCATTGCGTCAGTCAGGACCAGCAGACAGCACTGTGCAGCTGAGGCTGAGACACCCAGCATTGCTCGCCCACCAGAGGCAGGACACAGCTGTCCCTGCAGCTGGTGATCAGCTCCTGCGTCAAACCAGCCCCATGGAGTTTTAGTGTGACACCAGCTCATCCTCCTCACACCAGAGACTATGGAATGGAGGCACCCCCTGCTCCCCAAAGCCGAGGCCATCCCTGGGTGACTGGGATGCTCGAGGTGGAGAGAGGTTTTGGTTCCCTTGTGCATCTCCATGCCACATCCTGGAAGGGGTTCCTGGGCCATACAGGGTGGTGGCCCTCCGCACCGGTGTATCAGGCACCATAAGGAAGCAGGAAGCCCTTGATGGCTGGAATTGGTAGAGCATCACTCCCATGGTACTTCATCAGCCAGGCCAGTCTCGACCCCCCAGGCCCTAGGAGCAGAAGTGTGGAAGGACATAAAACCACCACCAGGGAAGGCTACAGGGAGATGAGGGGTTCACCTGATAGACCCTGTAATATACATCACAGTAACAGGGAGAGACAGAAAAAAGAAGACCATATAGTAAATCATAAAGGGAGATTCCCGTAACAGCCTTTCAGGGATTTTCTCATCCCCACATAGCCAGACTTGCTATTGTACCTGGTAGGGGGTTAAATCCCCTGGTGAGCACAGGATACAGCTGAGACCCTTCCCTTTGACTCACTGAATCAGAGTTGCTCATTTAATCAGACTACAGAAATCAAGAGAGAGCCAGGGATGATAGCACATGCCTGTAATCCCAGTACTCAGGAGGCTGAGGCAGAAGGGTCTTGCATGTAGTTTATGGCTGGCCTCGAATTTAAGTCAATCCTGCCTCAGCCTTCCAAGTGCTGGGATTACAGGAGTGCACCACCATGCCATGCAAAATAAGCTGCTCTTAAGGTGCCTATGAGCTATGCACTTAAAAATCACTAAGTTTAATTCCAGAAACAGTAACTGCCTCATTTGGACAGGGCTAGGACAGTATCTGCAGAGTCCAACAGCAGTTCTTAAAACAGGTAATCACAGCTGGGCATGGTGGCTCATGCCTATAATTCTAACACTCAGGAGGCTGAGGCAGGAGGATTGTTGTGAGTTCGAGACCAGCCTGGGCTACAAAGTGAGCTCAAGGCCAGTCTGAACAGCATAGCGAGACCCTGTCTCAAAAAGACCAAAAAAAAAAAAAAAAAAATGGGTAATCACAGATTGGGTTGAGAAGGATTGTGCAGTGCCGGCTATAACTGAATAATGAAGAATTTTAATGCAGAATATTTCCGTGGTGAAAGGGGACCCAGAAGAACACACCTCGTCTGTTATCCCGCCCTTCCTCAAGGGCGCCATGTTTGTTCAGGGAAATGCTCATGTCTCGGAGGAGGTGAGGGACCCACTCAAAAACACCCTGGGAAATATTCTGCCTGCTGTTTCACCTGCACAAACTTCATGTCAGCCTTGAAGTACACATCCGTTGGGTTGGGGATTTAGCTCAGTGGCATAAGCACCTCCCTGGCAAGTGTGAGATCATGAGTTCAATCCCCGGTACTGCAAAAAAAAAAAGAAAAGAAATATGCATCCATGCATTTCCCCTCGCTTTCGAGAACCTTCTGGAATGCTCATAGTATTCTGAGAGTAACGTTCCACGGCAGTTAATCAGCTGCAGTAGGTGAGAAATCAAGTCTCTGCCTGTAGAGATTCCGAGCCCCTGGTCACAGTAGGGGCACCATACAGTGTACGCAGTGCATCGCTTTGGTTTCCTGGGACGTTGAGTGCTGTCAGAGCCCCCACAGAAGGATGAGCCACACTCCCACATTGTTTGCATTTTGGCTGAGGAGCTGTCACATAACAGGCTCAAAGGGTAGTCAAGGGTTCCGTCTTCTCAGAGCGCCAGCTCCTGACTGCGCGGCTTTTCCCCACTTTCCAGCCCAAGTGTGTCCCGCTCATCTTTCTTCTCTGTGCACTTTTGATTTGTTCCTTTCCCTATTCCTCGGAGTATAGAAGCTGGCTATGAACTTTCCCCCAGAAATCCATTTTATTTCAAAGAGAAAAAACCTGTCAATCAGGGTTGTTTTTTGTTTGTTTTGTTTTTTTGATGTTTTGGGTCTCTCATAGTTCAGGCTGGCCTTGAACTCACTGTGCAGCCCAAGCTGTTCTTGAACTAGCAATGATCCTCTTCTCCCAAGTGCTGGAGTCATAGGCATGCACCACCACACCCAGTTTGAGATCTTTGTAGAGCGATGTTTACGACTATAAATGTCCCTTTTCCACCACTTTTATTGCATGTCAACATGACGTGTTTTTGTTTCTTTTTTTTTTTTTTTCTTTTTTTGGTACTGGGGATCAAACTCATGACCTCACGCTTGCCAAGCAGGTGTTCGTGTCACTGAGCTAAACCCCCAGCCCACATATTTTGATTTTCATTTGCCTAAAGATACTTCTGCTTTCCCTTGTGATTTTGTCTTTGATTCAGTGGAAGCTGAACAGTGCCCTGTTGAATTTCCACATATTTGTGAGTTTTCCAGTTTTTCTTCTGCAGTTAAATCTGCATTAAATTCCTATAGTGAATCAGCATACCTTCCTGTCACATGGCTCTTTGCTTTAAAACGTAAGTGTAATTTCTTGCAACTTACCTAACTTAAATTCATCTAAAATTACCTTTTGGGTTTCTCTCACTCATAGGTTTTAATCACCAATGATGTTACTTCCTTGTGGATTCTAGTTGGCCACTTTGTAGTGGAGATGCAGCCCCAGCAATCAAGAGGTCTGACACTTAGGCAACCCTTATCAGACCCAGGAGCCATTTCCTGAGATGTGTGTCCATTGGGAATATTTTTGCTTATCCTTTCTCTCTCTCTCTCTCTCTCTCTTTTTTTTTTTTTTTGAGAAAGGGTCTTGTTATTAAGCCCTGGCTGGCCTTGAACTCACAGCAATCCTCCTGCCTCAGCCTCCTGAGTGCTGGAATTACAGGTGTACACCACCACACCCTATTCAGACTATTTATAAAGGGAAATGATTCTTTGTCAGGTTGCACATAGGTTATCTAGCATGTCTTGCCATAGGCAAGATTCAAAAGAAGTCATAATTAAAGAAGATAATTACTAATGTCATTTGTGTATGAGTTAAATTCTGCTGTTTGCACTTTACAGGATTTGCTGTTTTTTCAGCAAGTAACTGCTCTATCTGATAATATATATTGTATATTATTAACAATTTTTTATGTGTGTGATACCTGGGATCTAACTCACAGCCTCACACTTGCCAGGTAGGCACTTATGCCACTGAGCTGAATCCCCAGCCCTTTTAATTTAAAAGGTGACAGCTGGGCATGGTGGTGCATGCCTGTAATCCCAGCACTCTGGGAGGCTGAGGCAGGAGGATTGCAAGCTCAACAGCAGGCTGAGCAATTTAAGTACTTAATAAAACCATGTCTCAAAATTTTAAAAAGGGCCAAGGAATGTAGCTTAGTGTGATGGCACTGGGCTCAGTCCCCAGTTTGAGAGGGAAGGGGAACAAATCCAGGAAAAGCAGGACAAGAACGGAGCCTGCTGAGATCTTGGAGTCCTTCCAGACCTTGGGATTTGCCCACTGCTCCTGCTGGTGGGATAACCTTGCCCTACTGACCTGGAATGGAGCACCTTAAGAAAGGAATTTGTTTTGTTTTGTGTTATGTTATTTATTTTTTGGTACCAGGGATCAAACTCAAGATCTAATACTTGCCGGGCAGGCGCATATGCCACTGAGCTAAATCCCCATCCCTCATTTTATTTTATTTTATATTTTTTGGTACTGGGAACTGAACTCAGGACCTTGTGCTTGCAGGGCAGGTGCACTGCCTCTGAGCTGTATCCCGGCCCAGGGAGGGAGGAAGTTTGCTGCCCATAGTTCTGGGAGCAGTAAAGCATTTCTGACTTCATCTCTTTCCCAAGAAAAAGCAAACCTCCCGCCTTTTCTCTGTTTGTTCCTTTTAACTGAGCCAACCTGGTCTTCATCTGAGGCCTATCACTATGTGGGGACATTTTGTAGGAGAAGAGCTTTCCTGTACTTTCCAAGCCACAGTTCCACGCGGCACAAAGTGAGGCTGGCCACAGCCTTCCTTGGGGCAGCAGGCGGCCTGGTAGCAGGGGTGGGACCACTGTGACCGCCCCTCTGCAGCCTCGCCGTTCCCAGCCTCGGCCTCGTGCCCATCAGCATCGTCTGTTCCGACCCCCAGACAGGGTGATCTTACTCCTCTCCTCACGCCGCCGCCAAGGGCCACACACCTTCCTTGTCCTGCATACATTGCATCTCCTACAACATGTAAATACCTCAGGTCCTTTGTGCTATAGAAGTGGTTAAACGCTTCTGTAACACAATTTACTTTGCTCATCTCCTTTATTTGAACTTGGCTTACAAAACATGTTGCACCTTGGTAAAACTGGCATAATTCTTTTCTAAAAATGGGACTTAGAAAGTATCTTGGATTTTTTTTTGTTATTGTTGTTTTATTGTTGTTGTTTGTTTGTTTGAGTTGGGGTTCACAGTGTAGTTCAGGCTGGCCTGGAACTTGCTGTGATCCTCGTGCCTCAGCCTCCTGAGTGCTGGGGTGATAGGCATGAGCTATCACGCCTGGCCTTTGCTTTTATTTTTTGAGAAAAGGGCTCACTGTGTAGTCCAAGTTGCTGGTGTACTCACTGTGTAGCCCAGGCTGACCTCAGGAATGGGTGGGAGCCTGGCCTCCACAGGCAGCCTCTACCTCAGAGGCGCACAGTGCCAAACCCAACAGTCCTGTCACTAGATAGCCAGAACTGATTTGCCTGGAGATTTTCTTTCCTGACTTTCCTAGAAACAGGAAAGGAATGCCCAGGTTGACGGCAGTCCTCCTAGATTACACAACACTAATTGCTGATGGCTAAAACTAGAATCTACAGTCACAGCTTACTCGGAAAAGCTGTGCTGGATGCTGCATTCTCCCCAGCTTCCACAATACAAGTGTGCCCTGGAGTCCGTGCTGTCCTGGAGTTCCCTGGCATGCAGTTGATGGATCTGATGTGCACTCTTACCTGCGCAGCGTTCGGTCTCTTCTGAAATTTCCATTGTAGCCAGGTGTGGAGGCGCACACCTGCAGTCCCAGCACTCGGGAGGCTGAGGCATCAGCCTCACCTGCATAGGAAGACCCTGTCTTGTGTGTTCCAGTATGTTGAAATTTTAATGTTCAACTGTATTCCAAAGTTTTAAAAGAATGTTCAAGCTGTGAGCAGGATTTGGAACACTCCCCACAGGGCTGTGACTTGCCAGGTTTCAACATGTGAGTATCCAAGAGGACAGCCCTGGGGTCAGTGTCCCAGCTTTCAACCCTGGCCCACTGCTGGCCACCTGTGCCATCTCTGGTACCATAAGCTATGCAGTGGGGACGCTGGTGACCATCACACCTGCCACACGGCGTGGTCTGAGAGACACATCGGCGTTGGAGAGGACAAGCTCCACAGTGCTGGTGCCGTTGCTGTTCTAACCCTTACAGAATTCTTCCAGGAAAAGCAGAGTCTCAGGCCCCAGGACACAGTAGGTAACCAGTCTGCAGGTCAGACTGGGAGAGCTTTTACACACAGCGTTTTATTTATTTCTTGCCAGTGGGAAGTCTTTGTTTCAGAAACTATTTGTGTGTCAGTGATGTTCCTTGCGGCTGAGATGCAAAGTCAGATACCCACGACTTGCAGGAGGAGAGGGCTTCCCGGCTCAGTCCCAGCTTGGTGGGTGACACAGAGGCGGGCCTGGCCGAGGGAAGCTGCAGGCACTAGGCAGGCGGGAGGGGGGCAGAAGGGAGGGGGCGGCCCCACCTCTGAGCACACAGGCTAGGGGACCATGCTAGGCAGAAACCCTGAGCCCCTCCTCCCCAGATGGACAGGAAGTTTACAAAGAGCAGATGCTTGAATTAGTCCCTGAGGTTAAGCTGCTAAAAGCAGTTTCCATGCATTCTGAAATGTGGCTTATTACGTTTTCCTGTTTATCACTTATCTATCGGAGTGTCTGACAGTCCGTAGACGTTTACTCAGTGAATAAATGTACCCAGTCAGGGCCAAGAGTGTGAAGAGAACCTCTGAAATTTCTCGAGAGCTGAGCATGGTGGCACACTCTGGAAGACTGAGGCGGGAGGGCCACGAGTCTGAGTCCATCCTGAACAGTGATTTAGGGAGACCCTGTCTCAAAACAAACCCACAAAAACAAGAAACAGAAGGGCTACAGATACAGCTCCGTGTGAAGGCCCAGAGCTCAATCTGTAGTTCCACCAAAAAACTTTTTTTTGAGACAAGAGCTCACCAAGTTGCCTAAGGCGTCTCAAACTTTCAGTCTTTCTGCTTCAGCCTCTGGGGTAGCTGGGATTCCAGGTGTGCACCATCAAGGCCAGGTGGGAATATTTAAATTTTTAAAATTTGGCTCTGGCATTGCAATGCAATTCCCAGCTAACAATGTGAATTCACACTGGAAAGCAGAGAGAGGCATCACAGCTAACCTCAGCCCTCGCTCCTAGGACTGGGTGAAATCCGAGTTTCGGAGAAGACTCGGGAGTGGGACAGATGGACTGACAGTTCGCTGTAGCTAGAGGGTAAATCACCAGTGTCACACTCGTGGAGGACTCACAACCCCTACTTTTAGAAAGGGTTAGGCAGATGTGCAGAGTGCCAGGCACTGGGCTAAGAAATGAAGCAGCAGCCTGTGGCCATGGGTTCACTGCTTTTGGCCTCACATAGAGGGTGGATCTCATCCATCTGGACCTATCCCCACAGAGGGCAGAGCACTGGCTCCTGCAGCCTTTGTGTCCTACCCTGAGCCCATGCGAGGTCACCTCACACAGCCAAAGGGGTTCACAGATGTGGCTCAGGATCTTAAAAAGCAAGGAGACGATTCCAGGTTATCCAGGTGGGCCTGACCTAACCAGAGGACTCCTTAAGAGCCAGGCAGGAGGATCAGGGTCTGAGGGAGGCTGAAGAGTCCATGCTACCGGCTCCGCAGTGGGGAGGGTTAGCTGAAGGATGCAGGCGACTCCACTGAACTGGAGCAGCAGCCCGGATAAACCCTCGGCCTGCAGACACCTGAGCCGCAGCCCCATGGACCCACTCCAGGCTTCTGACCTCACAGCAGTCACGGGGTAACTCGCACTGCTTTTAGCACTATGCTCAAGGTCATTTGTTAGGCCAGAGTGGAAACTAACACCCCTGCTAATCCACTTCTCACCTGTGAGACCCTAGTTTGTAGCAAGTGAAGCAACCTCTAGTTCTCTTGCATTAAAACTGGAGTTAGGATTAGATAAGTGGTCCATGCTGGGGCTGGAAAAGACAGGATGAAGCTGCAGAGTTTTACGTTGCCGGACAACAGAGAACAGATGCAGGTGTGGCAGAGGAGCAGAGACTGACCCAAGAGCTGCACTCAGAACCCAAGCTGATAAAACACACAACTGGATAGGTGCTAAAATCAGCACACAGGGTAAGGCAAAATTCAACTTTGGTATTTGCATAGTCTCCAGCATCTCCCTTCCAGGTGGTTTGTTAGTAACAAATGCAAGAAGCTGGGCATGGTATTGCGGGCTTTCATCTCTGTACTACAAGGCTGAGGCAGGAGGATCCCTAGTTGGAGAGCCTGGACTCCAGAGCAAAGCCCTGTTCTCTGTGTGCATGTACATACATACGTATGTGTGTTTAGAGAGGGTCTTGCTGTGCAGTCCAGGCTGGCCCCCAACTCACAGCTCCCTCAGCCTCCCAAGCGTTGGGATTATAGGCATATACTGCCACGCCTAGCAAATCCCTGTATTAAAAAGAAAAAGGAAAACCCCCTAGATTTTATAGGAGAGAAACCCAGGAAACATGTTAATAGGCACCAAGCTAAGTGTGAAAGGCAAAATTCTAAAATTCCTACTCCCAGGCTGGGGGTTTAGCTCAGTGGTATAAGTGCCTGCTTGGCAAACACAAGGTCACAAATTCAATCCCCAGTACAAAAAAAAAAAAAAAAAAAAAAAATTCCTGCTCCCTGTACATATGCCCTGAATAATGATGAAATTTTTTGAGACAGGGCCTGACCTCCCCCGGGCTGGGATCCCAGGTGTGCGCCACCATGCTAGGCAGTGCCAAAGGATCCAGTCTTGTGGTGAGACCGTGCTCCACAGCAGGGGCCAGCTGCCTAGTCATACAAGCACCTTACGCCTGGGTCTGCAGGTGGGGAACTGAGGCACTGGGAGGATTCTGTGAAGTGAATTCTGCTGCCTTTGGAAGGAGTGGTTCTGGGAGCCGAGTGGGATTCCCTGTCGCCCGCACAGGGGCTCTTCCGTCTGTGACCTCTGGGCCCTGACGGGCCACCTCCATGGAGGCCCTGGCTCCAGATCTGGCCCAGAGGACCCTGACCAGTGCGGCCCCGAGCAGACCCAGAGAACCGCCCAGATTGGGCCTGGGCTGGGGCCTCCAGAAACTGTCAGGTAACGGCCGGGCACTGCCTTAAGCTGCTTGGTTTGTAGCAACTCATGATGGCAGTGGTAGAAAAGCGTACGATTAGTAACGGTGCTCTGACACCTCACATTGCTGGGTGGGCTACCACATCCAAGATTCCCACCAAACACGGGCAGCCAGCATCTGATCATGAGAAAACACCGGACAAAACCCAAGTGCAGACTTTTCCAAAACAAAGACCAGCACTCTCCCAGAGTGCTAAAGTCATGAAAAGACCAGCAAAGACCGTGTGCCCATCTGGAACCAAGGGGGAAAAAATAAGGACATTAGCGGTTCATTGGTGAAATCAGAAACTTGCAGTGATCCTCCTGCCTCAGCCTCTTGAGTGCTAGGATTACAGGTGTGTGCCAGCATGCCCAGCACAAAATTTATTTTTTAGATGAGGTGTCTTTCTGTTGCTCACACTGGTCCAGAACTCCTAGGCTTAAGTGACTGTCCTACCTCATCCTCCTGCGTGGCTGGCTGTCCTGTCACCAGGGCCAGCTCCGCAGTTTTTTATTTCTGAGAGACGGATGTGGACTGCAGGAAAGGAATGCTGATTTACCCCATTGTCCTGAGTGCTGCACGAAGTACTGAGTTCACTGGTCACGGATTTTAGGTGATGTAACTCTGCCCTCCTTCCCACTGGAGAGATGATGGTTACAGCCTCACTCCCCTGGCCTAACGGCCTCTCTGAGGTTGATGTTAACATCGTTCTGGACAAGGGCCACAGGAAGCATCTGGGGATCCCCCCACAAAGGAAGCGATTCACACTTTCCCTGCCTTTAGGTTACAGTGCTTAACTGCTTGGGTACATTTAAAACAGTGAGACACACGGTGGTAACTGCTGAGAAAACAAGTGAGTTATGACGATGGGAATGTTAGAGTTTTCCTCCACTGGTCAGTACTGATTCTTATTTTTCCTCTGTGGTTTAAAGGAAATGTATCGTGATTTTTTTTTTTTTTCTTTTTGAGCCAGGGTCTCGCTATGCAGTTCAGACTGACCTTGAACTCACTTTGTAGCCCAGGCTGGTCTCAAACTCACAAGGATGCTCCTTGCACACTGTGGATGACTTGCAGGCATTCCTAGAATAAAGAGCACAAAATGTGTTTTGCCTAAGTATAAAAAAACGAGCCTTTACCATCTGCTCCTCGACAGAGCTTTCCTGCTTGGCTGTGCTGCCTTCTCAGGGCCCACACTGCCCCCCAATTCCCAGCGCGCGCTCTCCTCTGCTGCCCCACACCCACTGAGCTGCTGGGGCCCTGTGGGCTCCGTGTGAAGCCTCCCAGGTGCCCTTCTGGCTTTCGGGCAGGAAGGGGGCGCAGAGCCTTGCCGGTACCCCACGCACGCAGCCCTCCGGATCCAGGCAACCTGGGAGCGCCAGCCGCAGCTCCACAATGGCCTGCTGGGCCCGCACTTCCCTCCCTGAAGCCACGTGAGGATGCTTCAGCCTGGGCCTTTCATTTCAAACTGTTAAGAAAAACAAAAACCAAAAACTGAAACAAATTCTATCTCTGGCGATTTTTTAAATAGACTCTATATGGTCAGAACTCGCTGCATGAAAACACACTTCTCACTGGACAGGATGGTTGGTGCCAGTCTGTAGTCCCAGCTACTTGGGAGGTTGAGGCAGGTTGATTCAAGCCCAGCCTGGGGAATTTAGGGAGACCCTATCTCAAAAAATTAAAAAAGGTACGCCAACTATGGTGGCACATCTAGCACTCAGGAGGCTGAGGCAAGAAGGACACTGAAAGTTGAGTTACTCAGTTTTCAGATTAAACTTCTACCTTGACTTCACTTTGCACGAATGCAGTGAAAACAAGCAGGGAGACTGCAGACGGGCAGCAGCACCGTGTCACAGCTGCGCCCAGTCTCCTTAGGCAGCCCACGAGGCCGGAGGGCTACGGACCAGGCCCCGCCGCAGTGCGGTGAGCAAACCCGAGCTCGGAGGCACACGCAGTTGTCTCATCTGAAGCCCTCAGGTTATAGTTCATTTAAAACAAGCCACAGCCGGGCATGGTGGTGCACAGGAGGCTGAAGCAGGAAGATGGCAAGTTTGATCCCAACACGGGCAATGTAGAGATATCCTTTCTCAAAATTACACAAAAATAAGTCCTGGGGATGTGGCTCCATGTGAAGATCCTGGGTTCGAGCCCCAGCATGCCAAACCAAAGCCATCCACAGCCTCCATGCTACAGGGTAAATAGGATGATTTTCATTCCTGACCGAAGTCTTCCTCTCCTGCGCAAGGCACACTGGCTTAACTTCCCTTCCTGGGAGGTGGGAAGAGCTCCGCCTTCCTGCGTGGGGGTGGAGGGTTCACCCCATCTTCCTCTGGCTTCTGCAGCAGTTGCCCGGGCTTGGAACTCATTTTCCCTCGGAGAAAGGATCATGTCCCTGGCGGTCTGCAGCAGGGTGTACTGGTCTCTGCTGTCCCCGGGATTTCCTGCCATACTACAATGTTTCAGCTCCACTCAGGGGACAGTGTATTCTTTTTTTTATTATTATGATTATCAATTAGAGAAAATGTGGTTATGATGTGTAATTTCGCCGGAACCCAATCTGCAGTTCTGCCTTAGGATGTTTTTTTTTTTTTTAAATAAACCATTACTTAAAATCTGACTTCCATTACAGGATTATTTTCCTTTTTCTATCAGGAGTCAACAGAACGGCTCGGGATAACGTAGCCCTGCTACAGTGCACTCACAGGCAGAGGCACACTCACTCCGACCTCTCTGCTAACCACACGGCAGTGTCAGGCCCGTGGGCTCTGGGAGAAGGGTTGAGGCCCAAGTGGTCACCAGCTCAAGGCTCATGTCCGTGAGGACAACAGGCCAATGCTATGCAGAGATCTCACACTAAACTGGAGTTATGATGCAAATGCCCACCAAAGACAATGCTTATCAAGGAACATGGTCTTGAAGGACACTAACTACAGTAAAAGCAAAATCTGCCAGGTGTGGTGGCACAGGCCTGCAATCTCAGCACTCAGGAGGCTGAGGTAGGAGGATCACTGTTTGAGGCCAGCCTAAGTTATACAGTGAGTTCAAGGCCAGTCTGCACTACACAGTGAGATCCTGTCTCAACAATAACAAACAAACAAAAAAACCCCTCTACTTTAGGTAGAAACTTTGCCAGTGAATGTTTCCAAAACAGAAATACTTAATGTGGCTGAAAGAAATGTGTCTGCCCACAGGAGTAGAGTATTTTTATTTTATTTTTTTGAAACAGGGTTTCACCATGTAGCCCAGGCTGGCCTCCAACTCTTGGAGATCCTCTTGCCTCAGCCTCCTGAGTGCTGGGATTACCTGGCAGTAGAGTGGTTCTGAAAGCTCCTAGGCTGTGTGCGCCTCACTTCTGCCTCCTTGCTGCAGGATTTTTTTGTTTTGGGAATCTCGCTGTGGAAACTCGCTGTTATTGCAACCGTAGCACCGCGGCTAAAGACCCCTAGCCCCAACCATGCTGGGTGCTCTACTGCAGCCCTGTGCCCAGGAGGCCAATGTATCAATGCTCACCTTAGTGTGGACACCTGATTGGCGTCAGCCTGACTCTGGGGCTCCAGTGATCCTCCTGCCTCAGCCTCCCTAGCAGCTGCCACACGCCAGCGTTCAAATCCCTACCTGTTCTCCCGAAAAACCACCCAGTTTGTACAACCATGTCTGCTGCCAGTGGTTTTAGATTTTAACACTTGACAATTCTGTCGGCAAACATGTGCCAAGGCATCGCTTTACTGCTTACTCTGTTCCTCTGTGCTACTGGGGAATGAGCCCAAGACCTTCCCACTGAGCTGTCCCCAGCCAACCTTTTTTTAACTTGAGAAAGGGTCTTGGTCACTAAGTTGCCCAGGCTGGGCTCCAACTTGTGGTTCTCCTACCTTTGCCTCCTAAAGTGCTGGGATTACAGGCCAGTGCCAGGATGTCTGACCAAATTCATTATACATGTGGTCATTCTTCTATTTATTTTTTAAAAACTGTCTCACTATGCAGTACAGGGTGACCTTGAATACTCAGTGATCCTCCTGCCTCAGTTTCCTGAGTGCTGGGATTATAGGCATGTGCCACTACGCCCAGCTCACACATTCATCTTTCCTGTGTGAATGAATCCTTTCAAGAACAGGACTGAACTCTTCCAAGCAAGTGCTCTACCACTGAGCTACAGCCTAAAGCACTGTCAGTTGCTTTTTACAACTGAAATCATTATCGCCAAGACAAGATTTGACTGAAGATTCTAGAGTCAAACTATGAAGGCAAGTTTCCTATTTCAGCTAAGGACCAAAAAGCTGCTTTTGTAACAAAGGCATAATAGAATAAGTAAGGTCCTGCTCTATACTACCCACCGCTTATTTTTAGGGTCAGGAATAAAATACCTCTTCATCACATTATATTTCAACAGACAAGCATGACTGTTAACTTTTTTTGCACTTGAAACATTTTTGCAGTATTTTAACTGATGTTGGGTGAGTGTGATGTCTCATGCCTGTAATTCTAGCACTGGGGAGGCTGAGCCTGGGCTACAAAGTGAGCTCAAGGCCAGCCTGAACTACATAGCGAGACCCTGTCTCAAAAAGACAAAATAAAAATAAAAATGAATCAACTACGTCTGGCCTTCATGGAAGTGGACTAAACCACTAGTTGTCAGTGTGAATGCAGAGAATTCCAAGGCTGGGTAATAAAATTTATTTTGGCAAAAGGTACCTGGCAGGAAGCCAGCACCTCCCGACACAGAATCCATGTTGGGGGTGACATCTTGCTTACCTTGGAAGCTCTCAAATGGGACAACTCACAGCCCCTCTGGAAAGCTTTGGGACTGAGAGTACAGCCTCTCCCCCAGGAAAGAGAACCTTCCTAACTACATCCAAGGCGGGGGGAAAGGAAGGAAAATAATAGTATACAACTTTCATAATTCTGGGTGAAATTAAATGAGAATACATCAATAAAAGTGTCTGACAACATTACCAGGGTACATTAGGCATTCAATAACTCTAGCCAAATTTTGAGCCACAGAAACCCCTGGGGTGGGGTGTCCTTGACCCTAGGTCAGTGGGTTTTGTTAGCATCTGTAGCTTCCAGGATTGGACAGAACAACTGAAATGTCTTCAGTGATCAACTGACCAATCAAGAAATTCAGGGCTGGGGATTTACTCAGTGGCATAAGCACCTATATCTTGCAAGCACTAGGTCATGAGTTCCATCCCTAGCACCAAAAAAAAAAAAAAAAAAAAGGAAAGAAATTCAACATTTCAAATTTAGTGGGGTTTCTTCTTGGTTGGGTTGTGATCCCTCCCCCTTGGCTTATCAGCTAGAATGATGGATTACTATGAACTGGAATCACATACAAGTGAAGACCTACCAAGAAATCCTACGACTACAGAATAGCCTTACATTGACAGACACCACACAAGCAAGTTTTTGTAATGATGAGGGACTGCATGAAAAGCTGTGACAAATTGCTTAATGCAAACAGATATAAACACTGAAAGCTTGTGTATAAAGTTATGGCCCAGCCGGGCATAGTGGGGTACACATGTAATCCTGTAATTCTAGCACTGGGAGGCTGAGGCAGGAGGACTGCTGAAAGTTCGAGGCCAGCCTGGGTTACAAAGTGAGCTGAAGGCCAGCCTGAACTGCATAGGAAGACCCTATCTCAAAAGAAAAATAAATAAAAATTTTAAAAAAGCTATGGCCCATAAAAGGCAGAAGTTGTTGGCAGCAAACGTGCTTTTCAAGCCCACTAGAGGTCTAAGGAAGTAAGGACCTGGCTGTGACCAACATGCTTAACTCCAGATATTAAAAAAAAAATTGCAAGTATAATACATCTTGGTGCGAGGCTCGCAAGATAGGAGTAAGCCCATTTTACTTTTTACAGACGTTTTTCCCATTAAAAAAGGGAGGCAAAACCCACAAAAACCAGGGATACTCAAGTGTCCACATTTAGATGATGAGAGTAGACAAAAGTAAAACTGATGGCCATTTCTAAATTAGGAAGCTTGAAAAAGCAAATCTTATGAAGAGGAGCCGTTTCTAAACGTTTTGCAATATATTTCAAGTGAAAGAAATGGTCTACTGATGCAAGGCACTACTATTACAAAGTCACCCCTGGGTTAGCCAACGTGTCAGAAGAGTAACGACGGACGGATGGACGGACTTGGGGTGGCAGGCAGGGTTAACCTTGATCACATTTATCTGCTGAGCTTTGCTCATTTAAGAAAAGTAAATTCGTGACCTCCGCTGCCGAATGAGAAATCACTCGGGCTGGCAGCCCCGCGTGTGTTCTGAACCAGTATTTCAACTCCTAACAAAAATAAACACGTTTCTCAGTTTGGTGACACTGGATGCAAGCAGTGACACGTGTGAGCACTGAATATCTAAACTTCAAAGAACCTAGATAAGAAAACAACAGAAATGTCTAGATAGAATTGTTAAGAACAATTTTACTTAAAGAAAACCTAAGGCAGTCTAAATCTATTTCCAGGTTCGCAGTAGCCTTTCTTCCCTGGCGGCACATAACGGATTATTTTCGGCTAAGTGGTCAGCTATACGATGGGGGCTGATCTCTGCTTTTATTTGCACTGTGGAAAATAAACAGCTGTATTATGCCTTTTCTGGACGGTGAATTAGAATTTATTTACATTCCTTGGAGAGATGCAGACAAAAGACATCCCTTTATAATTGCCTGGCAGCGCTCTCAATTTGGAGGACCACATGGAACACCCAATTTTATATATAATAGAGGAAAATACCCCCACACACGATAACACAGGATCAACAAAGTGCCTGTGAAGTCTCTTGGAGTACAAATTTACAAACTGATCAACCAGACCCAGAACTCAAGACCTGGCATGCAGAAAAGTCATAATAAGGCTGAAAAAAAATTAACAATAAATTACACCACCACGGTCACTAATACGGCAAAAAAATTAGAATGCAAAATCATCATCACCGGAAAACCTGTGTCCCGTAAAGAGTTGTTCCCCAACAGCAGCCTCGGAGCCCTGCCTGCCCCCGGAGCACCTGCGAGCGCGGCTGGGGCGCCCCGGTCCCGCCCGCGGCCCGGCCCGGTGCAGGCGGCGGGCTCCCCGGGGCGGAAGCGGGCCCTGCTCGGGGGCGCCGCACTTTTGCCCCCGGCCCCCTCCGCCGCTCCAAGATGGTAGGGAAGTTGTCGTTCGGAGGCCCGAGGAGCCGCGCGCTGGTGCTATGTCCTCGCAGTGCCGGTAGTGGTGCTGTAGGAGGCTGCTGCTTCTCCTTGTGCGGCCGGCAGCCCTGCCTTCGCGGCTGGGGAGTACATTCAGGGATTTCCCCTTCATAATCACCGACCCCGGGCGCACTTTCTACTTTCCAAAATAAAAGAAAAAAAAATGATGATCCTCACCCCTTTCGCTTGACAAGCAAAGGCTCTCGCCGAAGCCCAAGGGGGAGCAGCGGCGGCGACGGCCGAGCCTCCGGGTCAGAGCCAGCGCCTCTCGCTCTGAGCTGTCAGCACGGCCGAGGGAAAAGGGGGGAAGGAGGAAAAAAAAAAAAAAAAAAGCGGCTGAAAGGTAAGCAGAGGCGGCCCCAGG
Source organism: Hydrochoerus hydrochaeris (assembly GCA_004027455.1). Taxonomy (NCBI): domain Eukaryota; kingdom Metazoa; phylum Chordata; class Mammalia; order Rodentia; family Hydrochaeridae; genus Hydrochoerus; species Hydrochoerus hydrochaeris. Next base: position 41,305 of record PVLA01006619.1, on the reverse strand, counting down.
CCCGGCCCACATCCCCGGGCTCCCGTAGGGCGGCGGGCTGGGCCGCGCGAACAGGGCGGGCGGCTAACGCGCTTACGTGAGGCCGGGGATCGTCGGCCCACGCCAGGCCGCGCGCGGAGAATGGACAGGTGAGTGGGGCCGGTGCCGGGGCGGCGGGGGCCGAGGCACAGGGCTCGGGGAGCGCGGGTTACCGGGCCGGCGGGGTGCGGCGGACGCGCGGCCTGCTCGGGCCGGGCCGGGGTGCGCGGCGGAGGGGCGCCGGCTAGGCCTCGCGCCGGAGGTCCCCGGCGGCCGC
>PVLA01006619.1:0-40910 GCA_004027455.1 Hydrochoerus hydrochaeris | reverse complement strand
GCCGGAAAGTTTCTCTCTAGGCCGGAGCAGGGGGCGGCCCCGTACGCGGGGCGTCCTGGTCCCGCCCGGGACCCCCGAGGGCGTGGGCCGCGCGCCGGCCGCTCGGCTCCGAGGCTGCGAGCCGGTTCCGTCCGCCAAGGTACTCCGCCCCTGCCCGCCCGCCCGCGTCCCGCGCGCCCTCGGTGCGAACTCGGCCAGCGGCCGGGCCCGCGGCGGGGATCGGGCCTGCTCTTCCGGGTCGGAAAAGTTTCCTGGCGCCTCTCGGAGCGTCGTTGTCGGGGCCGGCGCGGGGAGGCGCGGGGAGTCGGTGTTCCCGTCGGACGGTCCGGTCCGGCCCGGCCCCGGTGTCTCTGGACCCCATCGCCCGGCCGCGCCCCGCGCCGTCAGGCCCAGGCCTTCCCGGAGGGGCCGCGCGGGGGCGCGGGGATCGGGCCCGGGTGCCCAGGGCTGGGCGCGGCGGGCGGCCGGGCCGGGTGTTACCTGCGGGCGCGAGCGGGGCGATCGTCCGCGGAGCTCGACGCGCGCTCCCCGACTCCCGAGGCTCCGCGAGGGCCTCCGACTGCCGGGCACAGCCGCACTGGGGCGTTCGGATTTGGCATTTTGTTCTGTTTACACGGACTCGGTTTGAGTTCTGTGTTGGTGTCAGGAGTTGTTTGTTTGGTTGTTTTTTTTAACGTAGTAAACTGAAAACCTCCGTCTGGATTTCCTGCGGGGGGTCTCGGGCGGCGCCGGCGCCGAAGTTGCGGGGCTCACGGACCCGCCGCCGGCCTTGCGTGTGCGGCTGCAGGGCTCGCTTTTCCTCTCGTTTGTTGTTTTTCTCCTGCTTTGAGTGAGCCGGGGCGGAGTGGGGCGCGCGTGTGTGTGTGTTTGCGCGCCCGCGTGTGTGCGCGTGCGTGTGTGCGCGGGCTGGCGCAGGTCGGCGATCGCCGGCAGCGGTGACCAAGTACCGCCCGTCCCGGCCCCCGTAGCGCCGTGGGTGCCTAGGGGAGGATGGGGACCGAGGATGCCCGGCGCCCCGGTCCTCCGGAGCGAAACCCCGCTCCCCACGAGGGATCGCCAGCCTTCTGCGCTCGCGTGACCATGTCCCGATCGTGAGGGTTGTCTGGGTTTGATCCTGAACTGCAAATGACATTTCATGGTTGTTTTAACTTTATTCATTGAAAATTCCTATCAACTTGGAAAGGTGTACCAAAAAAACGATTACTTCTATTTTAGTTTGTCTTTATTTTTAGAGCATATTAGATAGGGGGAAAAGTCGTTCCAGGAGGCATTTTCCCCAGAGCATTTTAAGATTTGAAAGAAATTTTGTTGCCTCATCATTTGATAGTTTTAAGGTTACACTGTCAGCTTTCTAAGGTCTCAAAACTGTGTGTAAAAACACCAAGATCTTTGTATCCTCACCCAAACATTTATTTCCCTAATTTAATCATCTCATGGGCTGCTTTATTCCTAAAGGAATATAGCAGGTTTGATGGTTTTAAAAATTACATTCTATTTGAAACTAATAAAGACTTTCAGAGCAAATATTGAATTAGTTTTAAATTGCTTAGGGAATATACCTTTTCACTAATAAACGTTTGAAAGGTGGATGTTTACTTTAATTTATGAGCCTGAAATAATCAAGTTTTCTTTCCTCTGAAACATTCTATAAAGAAATCTGTGTCCCCATCTAAACTGTTTTTCTCAGGAAATCATGTTGCTATTTTTAGAGGAATTAAATTTTTAGTTTAGATTGATTTTTAAAATTTCTGTCTTAGCCAGATATGGTGGTATGAGCCTGTAATCCCAGAACTCTGGAGGCTGAGGCAAGAGAATTGCCACAGATTTGAGGTCAGCCTGGGCTCCATAACTGAGTTCAAGACCAGCCTGAATTAAAGAGAGACAGTCTATAGAAAAAGAAAAAGAAAGAAAATTCTGCATGAGCTCTCAAAATGAAAAATATCATTAAAATTAAAAATGTCACTTCAAAAAAAATGCTGGCCTATTCATTGTCACTGAGATGTCCCTTCAGGGTTAGCGGCTCTCACTGTCCGGATTTAGGACACAGATAACGAGTTAGAAAGCAGAGTTCTCAGACAGGAGACCCTCTGCCAGTTTCTGGTAACAGGTGAGACCTAGCCCCCTGACCAGTGTGGCTGGCAGGATGCAGATCACTCCTGGGCTGTTCCCAGCCACACTGCAGACACCACGGGGTCCTCTCCCCACAGCAGCTGTGGAGAGTCCCAGAGGCCCTCACTGGGAAGGGGCTTTCACAGTGCTCCTGGTCGTGGAGAGACCGGCTGAAACTTGAGGCCTCCCTCTTTCCCTGCCTTGCACTTATGGTGCCAGACTACTGGTTCTTGCTTCTTCCCAGGGTGCGATTTGTAGCTAAGCCCCGTTTTGGGAGAAATTTCATTTGTATCCTGGCACCCCGCAGTCAGAGACTTGTTTGGACTGGGCTTTGGGTTCTGATCCTTGCTCTTCGGGGGGGCGGTTACTTAAGGGGTGGGCTTCTTTATCTGGAAGTAAAAAGCACATTCTTGGTGAGCTGGAAGGTCTGCCTGCCCACTGGGTGGGTGTTCCTTCCCAGCCCTCCTGGCTAGTGGCTCATCTGGGTAGTATTTCTGGTATTTGCTTGCTTATTTTGTAACTAAAAAGCTAGCAGTGGGGCATTCTCATTTCATACTTGAGAACAGACCTGGGGATAAGCACTGTTAACTGTCTTCCCCTGGTGTTGGGGATCCAACCTCCGGGGCCCCATAGGTGCAGGGTAAGCACTCTGCCACTGAGCTGTATCTCTGGCCAGTTTTAATGTGTTTTCTTCAGTTTTGTGTGACTCCATAAACATAAATGTAGGCTTTTCTATTAACAGTGGTTGTGTAGTTTTTGTTTTAGTTTATGCAGTTCAGGCCGGCCTTGAGCTCACTAAGGAGGCCCGGCTGACCTCACAGGGATCCTCCTGCCTCAGCCTCCTGAATGCTGAGATTACCGCTGTGCACCACCACACCCTGTTTAGTTGGGTAGTTTTGTATTCATTAAAACTAGAGCTCTGGAGTCCCACTGGCCCTGCGTCCTAGCTGTGTAACAGCAGGTAATTACATCATTTCATCTCATCCAGCCTCAGTTTCTTGATCTGTGAGAGGGGGTGATGACAGTGCCTACTTCACATGGTTGCTGTGAAAATTACATCTGGAACTGCACAGCAAGCCTTCAGGTCTGTCTTTAAAGATCTCACTGGGATTAATATTCTCAATGTGAGCGTTGAATGCATTCCTGACTCAGTGTATATTAATACTGCTAATAAGTAGTGTGAGTATAGACAGAAAGTTATAATTACCTTCATAGGGCAAATAAATATTGTTGTGCCAGTAGAAAATTGCAGTGTGTTCATAGAAAGTTTCAGCACCTAGAAGTTGGTCTGGCCTCTGGCCTCTGCCCTCGAATCCTGAATTAGCAAACAGCGTGGAGGTGGCGAATTTGTCTCAGTCCCAGCCTCTTCCTCCAGGCTTGTAAGTCACAGGCTGGGCTCTGGGGGCCTGAGCCTGAGACCCTGGGGAAGGCGATGCCTGCTCGGGTGGTTCTCTGCGCCGGTGGCTGGCTCCCCTTCCCGGGAAGGGCTCTGCACCCCGTCCCCCAGCCCCTTCCTCCAGCCTGGGAGGGCAGGGCTGGGTGGCTGGAGGAAGGGAGCCTGCTTCTCCCCTCCGCCCCAGGGCAGCCCCCAGGCACAGGCTGTGCCGGGAGGTGGGACCGGAGTAGGAAGCAGTCTTTGGGGACAAAAGAGGATTCTGTGTTGCAAATTGTGGTTTCTCCAGGCCCTGGAGTTGAGGGAGTGGGGGAAGAGGTGGCCAGAGGCGAGGTCAGCCCTGCCGGGGCAGCAGGAATTTCCTTGTTAGATGGAGGAATTTCCATTAGTTTTCTAGATTCATAAGCAAAGCCGCAAAGGCCTTTGGCCAAGCAAGTGATTTACAATTCTGAGGATTCAGGTTGTCCAGAAACCACAGAAGGACAGCCGGACTGGAATTAAACTCGTGGGGCAGCTCTGGGAAGAGAGTGGAGAGGGCTGGAAGCAGGCAGCTGCGAGATGGAAGAGGAGGCAGCGGTGGCCGAGGTGAGGGAGGTGAGCGATCCGGCCACGTGCAGGGCGGACTGTCGGAGCTGGTGGCCGAGGGGCGGGCGCGATGACAGGTGCGCACCTCCGGCCCGAAGGGGCCTAGGGTGGCCGTAGCTGGAGAAACCCTGCGTAGGACTTTGTCACTGACCTTTCACGGACAGGAAACAGACGGATAAAGTCACTTGGTCAGGGTTGCCTGTCTTGTGTGTTTAGGGTTTTCAGTGAGCTGCTGTCAATAGCATTAGGGGATTTTGCATGAAATCTTGGATTTTTAAAAAATCTTTTGAAAACTGGGACGACCTGAAAACCTTGGGTTGTTTATCATTATTATTATTTCTAATAATGGCGACGACTTGCTGGCCCTGGCTTGCCTCGGAGTGCGAGGCCCCAGGAGGCCTCTGTCCTGCTTCCCCGCAGAGGAAGAGGGGGGACTGAGTGAGCCTGAGCGCCGCGCCGGGAGGCAGCGCCGCCACCGCCACCGCCACCGCAGGGAGAGCGCGGTGCCAGGCAGCGAGGTCCATTCGCCTCGGGTCCCCGGCGCCTCCCGCGGCACAGGCCACCGGCGACGAGGCAGCGCTGCCCGAGGAGCTCAGGCGGGTCCCCGTGCCACTCGGGACCCAGGAGCAGCTGGAGGGCACTGGAGCCCTGCAGCTTCCAGGTGGAAGCCACAGTGCTAATAGCTACTGCTCTCCGCTCCAGTGGTAGTTAACGCTGGGTGATTACTATGTGCTGGTTACCATGCTAAGCACGGTCCACCAAATACCTACTTTAATTCTCCTGGGTGACTCGGCAAGGTCTGCACAGTTGTAAGCTTCCCTTTGCAGGTGAGCCCTTACCCGACTGCAGCCGGCTCCCAGGTTCTTTCTTCCAGAGCCGGTGAGCGAGCAGCTCTGCGCCTGCATAAGCCTCCTTGCCTTCTTCCTAAACCCAGCGAGGAGCCCGTGCGAAGGCCACTTAAATCATCTCAGGCTCATCGGGCAAACTGGTACAGGCTGTCTGAGCGCCGTCTTAGTCACGTAGACGTTTGACAGCATTTGTTTTTCAGCGTTCTAGTTTGAACTTTTTTTTTTTTTTGTACTGGGAATTAAACTCAGACCTTGTGCTTGCCAGGCAGGCACTTAGGCCGCAGAGCTGTATCCTCAGCCCTGAACTTTGGCTGTTTGAGACCGGCTCAGAGCCTATGAGCCAGGCCGCAAACCCGGGACAATCCTCCTGCCTCTGCCTGTGGTGTGCTGAGATTACAGGGGTGTTGCACCACGGCAGCTAGCTTGACCTTTATAATGAATATTGTTCATATTCTGGGGCAATGGCAGTTTTCGCACCGATTTTTTTTCCTCTTTCAGTCAACATCAGTTGATTTTTAATCATTGCTCAGTTAGATTTTACTACTTTCCATATTGATATGTGGCTGTTGGGTTTTTAAAATCAATGTAAATGAACTGGGCATGGTGTCGCACACTGGTAATCCCACCTACCACTCCAAGAGGCAGAGGCAGGAGGGTCACCATGCCGGCAAGGCCAGCTTGGGCTACATAGGGAGGCTCTGCCACCAAAAAATAAAAAATAAAGCCAAAGAGGTAAAGCTTAGTTCTGGCTTTTATCATCATTAGAAAATGCAGTAGTATTTGCCCGTTACTCTTTTTTCCTCTTTGAGCAGGGTCTCACTGTGCTGACCTTGAGCTCATCATGTAGCCCAGGCTGGCCCTGAACGTTGCTGTGATCCTCCTGCCTCAGCCTCCCCAATGCTGGGGTTACAGTGTGCACCACCATGTCCTGTTTCCCTTCCGTTTTTTGAGGTGCTGGGGGTTGAACCTAAGGTTTCTTGAACAAGTGCTATTATCATTGAGCTGTGTGCCCAACCCGGGAAATTTGGTAAGATTTAAATTTTACAGCCGGTAAGGCCTTTGATTGAGATTGCAGTTTCCTTTCTTCTGTCCGTCTTTCATTGCACCGATGTCTGCTCCCTCCCCGGGGGTGTAGGGTGGGGTGGGTGCTGGGCTGAAAGCTCCACTTGGGAGTTGCCAGGGTGCAACTCCGAAGCAGAGCACTCGGTGTGTGTGTGGGACCTGGGCTTGAGTCCCAGCTGTGCTGGACAAAAGTAACCGGCAAAAAAACCCGAGTCCCAGCCTACCTGTGGGAGGCCGGTGGTGAAGAGCGGAGGGAGTTTTCACCCTGAAAACCTTCTTAGGGTTTTAATTATCATTTATTCTTTATTAACAAGGAAAGACACCTGGGAGCTGAGGCAGGCGGTGCGGAGGCTCAAACCCAGCCTGGATAACTGGCTGAGGTCTTGTCTTTAAAAAGCACTGAGAGTATAGTTGAGTTCCAAGGCCCTGGAATTGATTTCTAGTACTAAACAAACAAATTAGTAGGAAAAACTATGTCTTAATGTAGAAAAGATCAGATGAATAGTTGCTCTAGTTTATAGACAAAGTTATTTTGATACTAAGGTAATACTCATTGGTGATTTTGAAAGCGGCCCATTCTCTTCTGTTGCTCTTTCTGTTTATAGTACACAAAACAAGACTGTATCAGAGATCAAATTGGGCCGGGAATATAGTTCAGTGTCAAGGTGCCTGCCCGGCAAGCGCAAGGTTACATGTTTGATTCCTAGTAACAAAAAACAAGAGATTAAATTGAGCATATAGATAACGTGGTGTTGTGTGTGTGTGGTTCTAGAACGGAACCCGGGCCCTGGGAGGGCTAGGCACGCCTTCTACCACTGTGCTGCACCCTCAGTGCTGAACTGGACTTCGAAAAGACAAATTTGAATATAGAGAGCAGTTGGCTGTTTAAAAGGAAGATGTAAAGAATCACAGAAAGTGGATTCTTACAAGAATGTTAAAAAACGTGAAAAGAAGAAATGGGAGGGAAAATTAATGGCAGGGAAGGTCCGTGAAGAGGCGCGTGGACTCTAGTGAGAGCCACTTTTCGTGAGTTCTGATGTAGGATACGATTTGCTGAATAAGTACTGAGTCACCAATTACATAACATTCATTTGAAAAAGCATTTGCTGTTACTTACACATTCTAAAGCCTCCACGTAATACTCTGTTTTGGTATATGGCTGTGGGTACAAGAAATACTTGTATAAGCCAGGCATGGTGCAGCGTGCCTGTAATTCCAGCACCTGGGAGGCTGAGGCAGGAGGATTGCTGTGAGGTCCAGGCCAGCCTGGGTCATGGGGTTATAAGTTGAAAGCCAGCCTGAACTACATAGCAAAACATTGTCTCAAATACTGTCCAGCCGAAAGAATACCTGAGCCAGGGTGAGAGGGCACCAGGAAAGGTTTCCTCTGGGGTCAGCGTCAGGCACAGTGAGAGGAGCAGCTTTCTCCCAAGTAGGTGATACCCTGGGGACAAAACCAACAGCCCTGTCCTATAGCGGCAGTACTAGGTGTGTGCCCTGGACTCCCGGGGCACAGGGGGAGAAGACCAGTATTAGGGGCCTCACAGCAGCTCTTGTTGAGGACTGAAGAGAAGGCCAGAGTCCTGGTCTCCCCAGAGCCATGCTGTGCGGGGACCATGGGTTAGGTGAACTCCTGCAGCGAGGGCAGAGTCAGCTCTCAGCAGAAATGCCACAGCTGAAAGTTCAGCCAGTTCCTTGTGGTAGGAGGTGGGGTGAGATACAGCTCTTCTGAAAACAGGAGTTTGAAGATGAAACAAAAAGTTCGAAAAAAAAAAAAACGATAAGACAGCAGAAAAGGCGAAGTCAGCTGATGAAACCAGGGTACAAGTCAAAGAGAAAAGTCCCAATGATAGGGAAATGACGGTCACTTTCAAAGCCACGTGTGGTGGAGCGTGTCTAATCCCATCACACAGGAGGCTGAAGCAGGAGGGTGGATGTGCGTTTGAGGCCGGCCTGGCTGTCTATAGTGAGTTCAAGGCCATCATGACCTGAACAGTCTCCAAAAACTTTTTTAAAAAATGATAGTCGCTTTCCAAGAAGTGGATGGATAATGGAGACAAGTTTGAGAAATGTGAGCATTCTAAGAAGGGAAAAATAAAAGGGGAAGACCAGAGTTGCTGGGTCTGGTGGTTTATGCCTATAATCTCTGCTGCTTAGGAAGCTGGGCCAGGAGCAGGGAGACCAAGGCCAGCCTGGGCAGTCTGGTGAGGCCTGGCCTCAGGCTCAGGAGGCCCGGGGAGCTGGCCAAGCACACGTGAGGCCCCGTTTCCATCTTCTGAGCTGCAAACACAAGAAGGTGTCCTTGGCTTCGCCTGGGTGAGCTGGTCCTTTGTTTTTGTTTTGACACAGGGTCCTCCAGGCTGCCCTTGATCCTGGCCCCCCCCACCTCCCCTCCTGCTGGAGCCGGAAGTGTGGGCATGAAGCATAGAGCTCGTGTTCCCAGTCTGGCGGCCACACCAAGTGACACAGCAGTGTGGTTGGAAGGCACAAAACATCAGGAGGGACAGACAGTCTGCTGGTGGCAGGCAATTTGGGCTCAGTTCTCCCAGGCCTGGCTAGCAGGGACAGAGGAGAAGACCACCCAGGGTCTCACCCTGTGACAGTGACGCAGAGGGCTGCGAGCCCTGTACACCATGCATGTTTCCCAAGATACAATGCAGACGATGTTTCCTTTTCATCCCTGGAATTTAAACAAAAAACACTGTAACCCCTACTGTATGAAAAAAAAGTAACTTTTGTAGAAAGAGAAGTTAGGAAGACTAATCCAAATGAGCTAGAACATACTGATGGTCAAAATTCTGTGTGCTGGACCTATAGGGTATAATTACCAAGGTCTTCAGAGCAAAAGTCATAGATACAAACAGATCACTAAACAAGGAAATGAAAATGAAAATATTGAAGAAATAGAATAAACCGGGTTTGGTGGCAACGTGCCTGTAATCCTAGCACTCAAGAGGCTGAGGCGGGAGGATCACTTTGAGTTCCAGGCAGGTCAGGGCTACATAGTGAATCCAGGTTAGCCTAGACTACACAGTGAGACCCTGTCTGAAAAACAAGAAGCAGAATGAGATAAATGAAACACAGCAGGAGGATAGCAGTAGCAGAGACTTAAAAAAACATGTACTAGTAAATCCAATTTTTTTCCGAGAGACTTCTTTTTGTAGCTGGTGTTAAAACCACTAAACAGAGAAGAATTCAATCCAGTCCTAAACAAAGGGAAAAACATGGATCCACGTGGGAACACTCACTATGAGAACAGATCACAGGTAGTGAGAGGTAAATAAAGGTGAAAACCTGAGTTGCTGCACAATGCTCAACTTGGGCAACCTGAGGACCCTAAAATAACTGAACCAGTCTTAACGGTACATCCTTCAAATACCTGGAAAAGATGGGGCCGTGCTCAGTTCCAAAATGCTCGCTGAGCATGCCAGAGGCCTCAGGTTTGATCCCCAGCACCACAAAGGCTGAAAAACGATTTGGCAGGATGAGCCTTGTGTTCTGAGTTAAAACAAGGACTAGGAAGACTGGGCCTGATAGCACACACCTGTAATCCCAGCACTGGAGAGGCTGAGGCAGGAGAGTCACTTCGAGTTTTAGGCCAGCCTGAACTGCATAGTGCAACCCTGTCTTAAAAAGACCAAATGTAAAAATAGAAACATGCACTGGGGAGGTCGCTCAGTGGTAAAGTGCTTGCCCAGCACCCCAGCTTTGCAAAAACCAAACAGCAAAACCAAACAGGAACAGCTGTTCTTAATGAAACCAAAACTGTGGTTTACATTGTTTTGCTTTTTGGTGTTAGAGACGAACCAGTGCTTCCCATGTGCCGAGCACATGTTTTGCTGAGCAATATACAGGAAATATGTCTTACAGAAGCCAGTCTCCACCCTTCCTCTTCCTCTTCCTCTTCTTCCTCTTCCTTTTGAGACAGGTCTGTGGTTTAGGCTGGGCTGGAGCTCGGAGCGATCCTCCTGTCTCAGCCTCAGTGCTGGGATTACAGGCAGGCGCCGCCATGCACACTCAGAATCAGTATCACTGCTGATGGATCCGACAGCTGCCTTTGTTACTCAGCACTGCACCAGCCGGTCAGCCGGGGCTGGACACGCGTGACAGGGTGGCAGCTCATGGCGGGAGAGAGGCCATGGTTGTGCACGGTGCCTGAGTGTGCCAGCGTGAGAGATGAGGGTGGCCCTCTCCGCTGCTGACTTTTTTCTTCAGAAAGACAAACTGATTTCCTTCATGTGCCCGTGGCCAGGACTTTTTCCCTGGGGTGCACTTGGGGTTTTGGAGCTAGGGTGGGGGCGATATGGGGCTGCAGCTCGGAGCCCTGCGGAGGAGCCACGAGGGTTCCTGCCCTGGAGAAGCCAGCGCCTCGGAGCAGCTGCATCGAGATTCTTGGTCCAGCAACCCTTCTAGCAGCCCAGGAAAGTGGGCAGAGAAACCCTGGTTCTTATTTGTGACTTTATTCATGTGACTTTGTTAGTGATGTGCGTGGTTTTTACTAACCAGGCTAATATCTGAGGTTTTTTTCCTACTAAAGTGAGTGAAATGTTTCTAGAGAAAGGTGCGCGAGCTCCATCCACCATTGTCATTGCCAGGCAGCCGGAACTGTCACCTGAGCTGTTGTGTGCTGCGTCTTGGTGACCGCAGGAGGGTCAGCGTGGGCCGCTCCCTGAGAGCCTGACTTCGCAGTGAGATTGAGTGTCACGGTTGTGGACTCTGGTATCTCGTGAGGGCTGCCCGGTCCTGTTGGGTGTGGAGAGCTAGTGAGTGTCCTGTCGTTTCTCTTCATTTCCTCACGCACTCTCAAAGCCTCAGACCCTGCTCCAAGAGAGTGGGAGCTCCCTCCCTGTGGTGCAGGACTCTGCGATGATGTGAATTGTGGCTGGGTGACCTCAAGTCTTTGGGCTCAAGATGCTTACGGTTTGACGGGATTGGCAGAAGCGGAAGACAATAGCATGTTTTTAAAAGCAGAACTTTGCTCTGTTTCGTGTTTCATAAAAACATTTTGAATTGCTGATATTTTTATATATAACCAATGACTTACTTTATTCATTGCTAAAATGTAATACCCGACACTCACGAGTTAAAAGGGAGGTTTTTGTTGGCTCACAGTTTGTAGAGGTTTCAGTCCATAGGCAGCTGGCTCCAAAGCAGGGTGGCTCTGCAGAGGAGAAGCAGTCCTTGGCGGGGCAGGCGGGAAGCAGGGAGAGATCAAGGGAGGAGGAGAGATACAGACCTGTCCTGCCATGACTGGGCCACTCTCAACATCACATGTCGCTGTAAACTCATCAGCCACCTCCCAAAGCCCACCTATGAGCACAGGAGCCTGGGAGGGGGCTCTTCTAGAACAGACCTCAATACTAAAAAAATAACAGGCTTTCAGAGGGAGCCTAGGTCTACAGTTCATTCCATCAGCATATTAAAGGGGTTTGGTTTCTGAAGACAAACCTAATGTTTGCCAGTGGTGAAAGCTAGGTGTGGTGGTGCACCCCTGTAATGGCAGCACTCTGGAGGCTGAGGCAGGAGGATCACTGCAACTTCGAGGCCAGCCTCAGCTACATAGTGAGTTCAAAGCCAGCCTGAAATACATAGACCTGGTCTTGGAAAAAAACAATAGCAAAAAAACCTGCCAAAGGTGAAGTAAAAAGACCTGCACCTGCAATACCCATCTGGCGGACTAGCTCGGCTGCTTTGAGATATTCACACAATTTAACGTGAGTGGGTCAGTGGTTTAGTTCAGTGTACTCTGGGTTTCATAGAAACATTTCCTTGAGGGCCCACTTGGGAGGAGAGGAAGGTGAGGTGGAGGCTGGAGGGTCCCTGCAAGTTCAAGGCCAGCCTGAGCTGCATAGTGAAACCCTGTCTCAAAAAGACAGAAAGAAGGAAACATTTCCCTCAAATTGCCAAATATCTTTATAGCCTCCTGTCTTAGTTACTTTCTAAAGTGAACATCAAGGTAACTTACTCTATAATGTCTTAGTTTCTTATTCAACTTCGTTTTTGAGATGTTGAATTACAACATAGAATGCATCACATGAAAAAAAAAAAAAGGTAACAAAGTACCCAGGTCCTGGGTGAGTTAGCCTGGCTCATGTCTCTTCGTTAACTAGGCCTTCTGACATCTTCGTAGACAGTCTGCTTCCCCTTGATTTCAACAGCCACCTAACTGTGCCGCCCAGGGGGTTGGCTCAGCGTTGCTGTGGTGCAGAAGGGTTAAACTTAGGTACGGTTGGGGCAAGTCCCTCAGGGAGGTTTGCAGCTTTCTGTGTTATGATCTGATTTATCATTTGCGTTTTTTTTTTTTTTTTTTTTTTGTGGTAGACGTTTAGCTGATGTTCACAAGGCATAGAGTCACGTGATGTACGAAGGGAAACACATACACTTCTCCGAGGTTGACAATAAGCCCTTGTGCTCATATAGCCCCAAACTGTGCAAGCAGCGGCGACTCAACGGCTACGCCTTCTGCATCCGACACGTTCTGGAGGACAAGACCGCGCCCTTCAAGCAATGCGAATATGTGGCCAAGTATAACAGCCAGCGCTGCACCAACCCCATCCCCAAGTCGGAGGACCGCAGGTGAGGCTGGGCCGTGGGCTTGGCCCCCCGTCTGATACTCCAGCATTGCCATTCAGGTGAACTAACTCGGGGATACTTCTGAGGAATGCCACCCAGTGCTGGAGACAGAGAAGTCAGCTTTGGGGGTGCTCATTTAAAGAGTGCACGAGTGCTTTATTAATTGATAGTTTTGAACTTTTAGAATTATGTAAGCATGTTTGTCTTCCTTGAAAACCGTGGCTTGAAGCATTAGTACTGATTTGTGTGGTCGGCAGCCTTGTGAAACAGTTCCTGGCTCCTTAGCCTCATCCTCTGCCTGGAAAGAAATTCCAGGAACTGCTCGGGTGTCCTCATTGATAATAGGTTTTTAGAACAATGGTGGAAAAAGAATTTAAGATACTCATTTGGAAACACTTCGACACAGGACAGTATTTGGCATTGTTTAATACTCTTGCCTCTTTTGGCCCAAAGTTCATATTGTGTTTATCGTAGTTTAGAAACTGTTTTTCTCTAAGGGTGAACTTCATTGCTAGGATTAGGAATGTACACTTTGCCAGATTTTAAAAAGTAAAATGTGGAGTTGTTTTGGAAATGTCTTACATTGTGGGTGTCTTCACACTACCTTTAGCATACATAACCTTCATGCCTTTTTTTCAGTTTTTTGGAGACCACACTGGTCACTGTGGGACATGAGAGAGATCCAAAGGTTTTAGATGTTTGTCTTTAGAGTCTTTACACAGCAAGTGTGAACCTTTAACTCTACCCCAGCACACGCACATAGTCCGTGTTGCCATGCAGAAGCAAATGTCACCTGTGTAAAGTGGTTAAAAAAGAATCGTGTGTTTATGTCACGATGAGCACTTTTTCAGCTGTTAGTGTGAAACAAATAATTGGTGTGCACCCACCCGAGTGTGCGTGCACGTTGTGATTTGGGAAGCCTCTTAGCCTTGTGAAGGGGCATGAAGGCTTCAGGTTACACTCCCAACAGCTGCAAACCGCTGCTGAGTGAGGCGAGGAATAAAATTTTAATCCGAGGTGGGACAGGGACCTGTGTGATAGGCTGAGCATATCTGTCCAGTTGCTTCTAACAGACGGAAAACAGTTCCGTACGCTGCCCTCTTTTAATGTGAAGTGTTGCAGAGCTTGGATGAACTCTTCCTTGTTCATAACTACAGGTGTAATTGCCAACCCTGCATTTTTTCCACTTAAGTTAAAGCAAGAATCATTGTCATAGTTAACAGGAAGAAATGACAGTGAGAGACCTGAATCTCTTTAAAATATTAATCTCCTGAAGCGTGTACTTTCACTTTTGTCTTCAAAGTAGTTTCTTTTTAGAACATGATAAGAAAAGGGTATTTATCTAAGAGAAGCTATGCTTAATAGGTACCGAGTTATTTAGAAAATAACTATTGCTTTATATATATTTAAAATTGGTCATGGTCATATTCATGCAATTGATGTTAATATTTTTGTTTGTAGGATTGTCTAAAGATAGGTTAAAGTGTAATTAGCAAGTAGTCAAACCTCAAGAAATTCAGGTTGAATTCATGTAATAATATGTTAAACCTGTATAGAAATACCATGGTATAATATAGCATAGAAAAGATTAATAATCTTTTGAAAAATAAGTTTCCATTATTCCTTTTTTTCCCCCAAACAGGACATTGCTATGTAGCCCAGGGGGGCTTCTAACTCAGCAATCCTCCTGACTCAGCCTCTTGAGGCTGGGTTTCAGTACATAGCTCAGGCTGGCCTTGAGCTCACTTTGTAGCCCAGGCTGGTCATGAACTTGCAAAGATCCTTCTGCCTCAGCTTAATTCAGAACGTTCACCTCCCCAGGGAACCTGGAAAACCTGCCCCCTTAGTGGCCTTCCTCTTGCAGTTGCCCTGCAGACTGGAGATTTGTGTTTGTGCCCTTACTTTGAGCGCTCCAGTGGCCAAGCAGCCTTTCCCCTGCCTGACGAGGGCCCAGGGGTGCTGGGCATGAGTCCAGCGCTGCTCTGTCCACTGGGTGCCATGCAGACTATGAGCGCGGGGCCCGAAATGGAGGAGCAGAGAGCTTTGACTTCTGAACAAAAATAAGCAACTGCCTCACACTTTTTCCTACCTGAAAAAAAGAGCTGAAAGCATCAAAAGCTGTTAACCCTCACGGGTCAGTGCCTTATTCCCAGCACTGCTGTCCTCACGAGCTGCTGCCTGGTGGACCTGCTTCGTTTAAGGGTGGTGGGGTGAGTTGAACCCGTGTGGCGCGCTCTGGAGACAGCACTGATGTGCTCCAGTGACAGGCTCAGTTCTCAGAGGCAGGCGTAAGGCAGGAGGATCGCAGTGAGTTTGAGGCCACTGTGGGTACAGAGTGAGTTCAAGGCCAGCCTGTCTGTCCCCTAAAAACAACAGGCTCCATCTTCAGATTGCTTTGGGACACACAGTGCCAGGTGGTTCATCTCCCCCTTGGGACTCGATAGCACATGGCCTCAAACAAACCACTTTAAGAAGTTTTCCAGCAGAAACAAACAGCAGCAGAGTCATTGTATCACTTTGTTTAAGCCAGGGTTTCCAGACTTATTTAATCATGGCGTACTGTCGGCGTCATACCCGTGACGCACCGTGGAACCGCAGGGAGGATGAGTGCGCACAGGGCCGCTCTCCTGGTTAAGTCTGCAGGTTTTCAGTAGGGTCAAGCGGCGTAGCATGTATTCTAGTTTCCCATTAAAGGTCATCTTTTCATTACTATTCTTACTATCTTGGGTACTGGGAATCAAACTCAGGATGTCGTGCTTGCCAGGCAGGTGCTGTGCCACTAAGCTGTATCACTGGCCCCTTTCATAATATTTTATTTTATTTTGATGGGGGGAGGGTACTGGGAATCAAACTCATGACCTTGCACTTGCCAGGCAGGTACTTGTGCTGCTGAGCTAAATCCCGGCCACCTTCATGATATTTTAACAGTAACATTTATATTATAAAAATTGCCTGCTGATTGTTGAGGATGAACAGGGCTCTTTGAGAGCGGTAGCCCATGCCCACTGCCGCCCTGCTCGGATCAGGGCCTTGTGCGTGGAGACCCGCGCTCTACCACTGACCGGCGGCAGCATTGGCATCCCTCGCCCTTT
Organism: Hydrochoerus hydrochaeris; assembly: GCA_004027455.1. Lineage (NCBI taxonomy): Eukaryota > Metazoa > Chordata > Mammalia > Rodentia > Hydrochaeridae > Hydrochoerus > Hydrochoerus hydrochaeris. The sequence continues at coordinate 25,248 of PVLA01006619.1, read as the reverse complement.
TGACTCCTTACCTTTCGAGACAGGTTGCCCAGGCTGACCAGGAGCGTGTGGTCCTGCTGCTTCCGCTCCTAGCGTGGCCAGGGTTGCGGATGTCACCAGCAGCACCCCAGCTTTGCCTCCTGGCTGTTTCGGGTGCTGTCCTTTCCCAAGTGAAAAGCAGCGGGGTGGGCTGGTCTCTGCACACGCTCTGCCTGAGGCAGGAGGGCGCTGTTTCCACGTCTCCTTCAGCGGGGTATAGACACGGGTCTCCGAGCAGCTCACATCAAGTACAGTTCCATTACCCAGTGTAACTCTTCCGTTTTCTCCTTCTGTTTCTTGCTGAGACGAGTGCTCGCTGCTCCAGCCCCCCGCGTGAAGTAACATCCCAGTTCCTTTTCCTATCTCAGTGGGAAGCATACAGGACCCCGACCACCTCCGGGATTGTGCCCTAGCGTCCCTATGCGAATGGCCTTGCAGCTGCCTTCTCTGTTGGTGACTCTGAGGTGCCCTGCAGGCTTATGCTGGGCACAGAGAATGGTGAGGGCATGTGGGGTGCAGGAGGGGCACTGTTTGCTGGCTGGCAGCAGCCGCTGCACATGTGCAGTGCCCATGCTCATCTGGGGGAACCACGGCGCTGGACCTGCTCTGGAGCAGGGGTGCTGTCTGCCCATTCCCCCGGCGACTGCTGTGTTGAGTGAGTTGGGCTTCTCTCTTGCACTCTGTTCTTCATGTGTGTCACGGACGCTCTCCTCTTGTGTGTCCGTTTTAAAGGTACTGCAACAGCCACTTGCAGGTTCTTGGCTTTATCCCGAAAAAAGAGAGGAAGAAGAAGAGCGACCCTATAGATGAGGTCAAGGTCCGGCACCAGGTGGACACCATGGCCTTCAGCCTGGCTGTGCCCACGCTGGCCCTGAAGATGCCCAATGGACTGGATGGCATGTCCCTCTCCCCGCCCGGGGCCCGGGTCCCCCTCCACTACCTGGACACGGACTTGGAAGACCCGTTTGCGTTCCATGAGGAAGACGAGGCCCTGAAGAAAGGCGCAACCGTGAGGAGAAAGCTGCAGAGCAAGCTGGCCCAGAACCGGCAGCGCCAGAGAGAGACCACGATCTTAAAAGTCCAGCAAGAGCACTTTAGCCCCCCTCCTACGCCCTCCCAGCAGCCACAGCCACAGCTGTCACCACCACCACCGCCGCCGCCTCCACAGCAGCCCCAGCCCCAGCCGCACTCCCGCCCGGCAGCTCAGGCACCTCTGCCCCCAGCCGCAAAGCCCCCCACTGCCCCGCAGGGCTCCATCTGCAGGTCGCCTCCACCTCCGCTCACCGGCGGGACAGCGCAGGGAGCGGTGCCCCCCAGCGCCGCAGCACAAGCCCGGCCGGGGACTCACCGGCGGCCCCCGCCCACCCCAGCCCGGCCCGACCGGGTCCTCATGCAGGCCTCGGCCTTCTCCCCGCACCTGAGCTGCATCAGCCGGCTGCAGAGGCTGGTGACGCTGTACACGCAGAGGCACCAGCTGGACGCCGACCTGTTCCCGCATTTAGGTGAGTCCTCCCGTGCTGACCACGGCCTGTGCACCTAGCCTAAGCCTCACCTCCTTGAGCAGGCCTTGTAAGTTCAGCCAAGATTGTTTGTATGACTATGGTGGCAACAGAACCGGGAGCAAAAGACACACACAGGTAGAAGAAAAAGCATGAATTTCAGAGCAGATAAACAAAGGGAACTGTCCGCTTCCTTCTGCGAAATTCCAGGTTAGCAAAAAGCTTTTCCAGTGCTGGGGAGAATATGGGGTCTCTTACGCTGTGGGTGAGTGCAAGAGTAGCGACTAATTTTTATTTTATTTTATATTTTTAAGAATCTTATTTGTTATTTTAAGTTTTAAAACTTCATTGCAGAAAGAAAGGTATTGCCTCACACCTAGCCCCACTTTGCACCGCTTTGAACACACATAGCTACTGATTTTTAAATGTATGTTGTATTCCAAAGTCACTTTTGGAACTTTGTCCTGTGGAAAATATCAAAATAGCAAAATGCGTATCTAACAATGTTGATTGCAGCATTTTGAAAATCTAAAATCAGTAAGTATCTTGAATAAGAGTAGACCCAGCACATGCCTATTGGGTGAAGCATTTTATTCCCTTTTATTAGCTATTCTAATTGGTGTCTTTCGAGCAGGCCAGGCCCATGATTTAGCAGGTGGAGGGAAATGAGGACTTGCTCTGTCATTCCATCGAGGACGTCTGTGTGTCTGTCTGTCTTTGAGCACAGTAGGTGGGCGAGTGCTCCAGCCTCCTCAGGGAGGGTGCAGCTGGCCGGCTGAGCATCTGGGAAATGGCAGTGGCAATTCTTCCTGCATGGCCTTATGTTGTCCCACTTGTTAGGAAACCAAGTTTGACTTGATAACCAAAACCTAAGAGATTGAAAAGACTTAGCAAAAAGAGTAAACACCAAACCTTGTTACTAGCCCCGCACCTCTGTTAATGTGTTGGTTTATTCTTTCAAACACATAGTCAGGTTCCTACTGTGTGTAATGCTTTGTGTTTTTACACTGCGAAACCCTGTCTCAAGAAACAAAAAAGATTTGTGTTTTCCAAAAGAAAACCAAAGCAAGAAGGAGCAGCTCGTACTGCTTACATCATTTGGCAGCCCCTCCTTGTCCCGTCTTCCCTTCCCCTCCCCGTGGTGCTGCACATTGACCTCCGGGGTCTGGCGTGTGCAGCAGCATTGTTCCACGGAGCCGCAGGCCAAGGCCTTTGCATTTGGAAACAGCTTCTCTCTAATTGGCCAGGCTGCAAGTCTTTGAATCCTCCTGCCTCAGCCTGAGGAGTAGCTGGGCATGACCTCCAGGCCTGGCTGGAACTGGAAGTTCCTCAGGTTAATTAATCACCAAGTGGAATCTGAAAGCAGGTCGAGGGCTCTTCACGCTGCTGCTTTAAAGCCCTGGTTTTACTGTGTATTGGGGCAACTCTCTTGACTCGGGTGTTATTCTGTAACTGCGTTTTTCCCTTGGAACGCAGAGACTTAGCAACCTAGAGCATCACCCAGAGTTTAGGGCTCACCTTTGTTCATAGTTCCATGAGGCTCAGCAGAAAATTCCAACCCTCCGGAGTAGCTGACATTTTCTAGAAACTGTGCCTTTGCATGGGGACTCTGTCGTCATCATTGGCGACAGCACAGCCGCCCGCAGGGGCCATTACACTATTGGAAGGACCCCAGTTAATCCCTCAGACCTTGCTTCACGGAGACAGGCAGCGGGCAGTGCAGGTGCAGAGGGGCGGGGCTGGTGCTGGACAGCGTGCGTGCGCGTGCGTGCGTGTGTGCGTGTGTGTGTGCGCGCGCGTGCGCGCTCATGCACTTGGGACTGAACCCAGGGCTTTCCCACCCAGCAGAATCCCCAGCCTTTTATCACTTTGTATTTTGAGTTGGGGTCTCACTAAATTACTAACCTGCCCAGTTGGGGCTTCAGTTTGTGACTCTTCTGCTTCAGCTTCCCAGAGTGCTGGGATCACAGCCCCACACCTCGATGCCTGGCTAGTGCAAAATGATCTTGAAGAAACAATAACATGCTTAAATAGCACTTTGGTTTTTGCTCCGGGCCCACTGTGTAGCCAGGGTGGCTTGGCACTTGCGCGATCCTCTTGCCTCAGCCTCCCAAGTGCTGGCGTGCAGGCCTGTGCCTCCACACCCGGGTCAGATGAACAGGAACATTTATTTTTGTGAACACCATGTGGCCTGGCGTGAAGAGCATGATAGCTGCTAGTGGGGCTCAGGGCCAGTGCTTCCATTCATGCGAAGGAGCTGGCAGTTATCACCATCCTTTTTGTCTGTTTTTGAGACAGGCTGTTGCTGTGTTGCCCGGGCTGGCCTGGAGCTTTTGCCAGTCCCTGCCTCAGCCTCCCGTGTGCTGGCGTGACAGGTGTCTGGCCCTCACTGCTTTTATACCATCAGTGTAATCAGCACAGCGAAAAAATCAAGTGATACTTGAGTATTATTTTGGAAATGACCCCGAGAGATTCTGGGGACCCCTGGAGAGCTGTATACTTTGAGGAGTCTTAGTTCGGGTTAATAATGCAGTTGAGTTAGGTGTTCATATCTTTTTTGGATACTATATATTTTTTTCCTTGTCTTCATCCATTTTTATGAAAATGTTCTTTTATTGGTAAAAGCTTTTTTATACATGTTTCATATTTACTGAAAAACCTCTCCACCCCTCGTTTGTTATTTGCTTTCACGTATGTGTGATCATTTGGAGTTTAGAAGTTAGTTTTTTTAGTGTTCCCTTTGCTAGGGATTGAACCTGGGATCTGTGCAGTGAGGTGCATCCTTGGCTTTTAAAAATTCTTCCAATTTTACTCATCACTGAAGTAGGCCGGATTCTTCTCTTTCATCCTCCCAGAGGGCAAAGATGCCACTTTTGAGTCAAGGTTTAAATAGTTTTTAATTTATGTATGTGTATGCATGTATGTATGTATATATGTATGGGGGTGGGTTTTTTTGGTGTTTTGGTTTTGTTTTGAAATAGGCCCTCGCTTTTAGTGCAGGCTGCCCTTGAAGGCACCGTGTAGTCCAGGTTGGCCTCGAACTTAGCAAAGATCTTCCTGCCTCAGTATCCAGAGTGTTGGGATTATTGGAGTGTGCCACCATGTTGGGCTTATTTCTTTATTTGTGTTTGAAACATCTACCTGATACTTTTAAGCTTCAGTTCTTTTTCTTGGTTTTTGTTGTTTTGTTTTTGAGATAGTTTCTTGCTATGTAGCTCACACTAACCGTGAACTCACCTTATAGCTCAGGCTGACCTTAAATTTGAGATCCTCCTGCCTCAGCCTTGTGAGTTCTGGGATTCCAATTGTGTGCCACCATGTCTGGGTAGGTGTTAGTAGTTTTGAGGGAAAGGTGAACTTTTGTTTTTTCAAATGTTTGCCTCTAATTTTAACACTTATGGACCTGGTTTTGTGTGTGTGTGTGTGTGTGTGTGTGTGTGTGTGTAGCGGGTGAACCAGGAATCAAACTCAGAGCCTTGTGCTTGCCAACAGGCACTGTGCCACTGAGCTATACCCCTGGCTGCTGGAAATGTAACTTTTTAAAGTGCATAATTGTGTTTTTTTGTAGATGCTGATAGCTTTGGGTTTTTTTGTTTGTTTTTTTGTTATTGTTTTGAAACAGGGTCTCACTATCTAAGCCAGGCTGTCTTGAACTTGGAGCAATCCTCCTGCCTCAGCCTTCCAAGTGCTAGGATTACAGGTGTGCACTACCACTCTTAGCTTTGTTCAAATTTCTGTGAAATATAATAACAATTTTTAAGCTTTATGGATGATGAAATTTTTGTTGTATTGGAGGCTGATCTTCAGAAACTTGCAGAGAAAGCACACAGTCTTATTTTATTTTTTTGAATCTTAGCATACTGGAGACCTGAGATTTCAAAACAAAGATTTTGAAAAATAGGATATTGCCCCTTACTCTCTAGACCAAGCATAGTCGGTGTTCTTGTCAGCAGAGATCCTGTCAGCAGAGAGTGCTTAGGGAGCTCAGCCCGCGATGGCTTCCACAGGCCTGTCCGGGCCGTGGTTTCCGTTACCACATCGGAGCTGCCAACCGGGAAGCCGGCTGGCGCAGGAACACACTTCCGACTCGGAGAGTACTGGGGTGACGGCAGACATTATCCTCACTTCTGCAGTCAGGAAAGTGAATCTGTACTCTGCTTCTGAGGGTGCCTCTTAGTCAGGCTGAAGGAGAGGCCCTGAGTACCCCACTGACTGAGTGCTCCCCGAAACCGGTTCTGCTGTGTGCTCCGGGCTTCTCAAGCCCCTACAGATTACTAACTGTAGTTGAAAGAAAGGCTGACTTTTTAAGGTGACCTGACACCCTAAAAGGTCATCTCCAGCTAGATTTGAAGTCTGATGAGGCCAGTGGCCATGTGTAATTTAAGTATTTATAATTTGCATTTTGATTAAGCTTTTTAAAATGTTCCTATTTGGCATGTGTAAATTCATTTAAAACATAGAAGAATTCTGTGAGGTCCATTGTACAATACTATTTCATGTGTGTCTTACTTTTTTCATTGCTGAGAGAATAGCCAACCCTAAAGCTAAAGGAGGAAAGGTTTATATCGGCTCCCAGTTTGCAGAGGTTTGAGTCCATAATCTGTGGGGTCTGAGGCAGGGCTGCATGGTAGAGAGGCATTGCATAGGAGAAACAGTCCATGGCAGGGCAGGACAGGCAGAGGGCAGCAAGCAGCAGCAGCAGCAGCAGCCTGCCTCTCCCTTTTATCCCTTCCAGGCTAGCTGCCCTTTGGGTGGTGCCACCCACATGGGGGAGGGGATCTTCCTGTTTTCCACACCTAGATCTGTGCTAAGCTAATCGGCAGACTAATTTAGTAACCATGCAGTCTTAACTCAGAATCATAAACCCTGGATCCAGCCATCTCCGAAAAGCCCCACCTATGACCACACAAGGGTTTGGAGGACATCTAGATACAAGCCACAACAGTGTGTATGGTTTTTGACTTTTGAGATCCACAGAAGAAAGACATAAAGTACTTATACCAATTATTAAGATGTCTAGTAAGTGGTATGAGTATATTAAAGCTGTGTGACCTTACACTGTAATCTTTTAGGCTCTGCAGTCATTGTGTATCAGCATTTCTTCAGGGTATGCATTTTATTTTATTCATTTATTTTTTTTTAGGATATAAATTGTAAAAGAAAACTTAATTATTAGAAGCGATAATTATCCTGTCATAAAAATCGTAGCACCTAACAAAATAAGCATTGTTCATACTGTATTTCTACACTTTATCCCTCTACACTTGTTTTATAAAATAAAGCACAAAATATGCATCATTTTTCAAGAGAATTGAAAGAGATCCCAGAGTTTGGCATGGTAACACATACCTGTGATCTGTAATCCAGGATACACTAAAGGCTGAGGCAAGAGGATCACAAGTTTGAGGCCAGCCTGTTCAATTTAGTGAGACTGTCTCATTAAAAAAAAGTTGTTTTTTAAAGGGCTGGGGGCTGGGTGTGGTGGTACACACCTGTAATCGAACTACTTGAGAGGCCGAGGCGGGAGGATTGGTCTGAGTTCAGGGCCAACTGGGGCTTCACAGTTGAAGGCCACGCTGCATTACATAGCAAGATCTGTCTCAAAAAAAAAAAAAAAAAAAAACAACCGGAGCAGCTGAGTGTGGGGTACATGCTTATAATCCCAGCACTCTGGGAGGCTGAAGCAGGAGGATTAGAAGTTTGAGCCCAAACACTGAAAAACAAACAAACCCTAAAAAACTCAAGTTGGGCCCAATTTAGTGACTTAAGGAGAGTCCAATACAGAAAGGCCTGGGGCTCTGGTTCAGTGCCAAGCCCGGGCACATCCCTGGTACCGCAGAAGTGTGTGTGGGGTGTCGGGTGGTGGCTTGGTGGTAGAGCGCTTAGTGTGTGTGAGGCCCCGGGCTCAGCCCATGTGCTGTGTGGGAAGGGAGGAAGGTGCCGGGCCCTCGTAGTACCAGGACCTTGCTGTGCCACCTGCCCTTTCCATCTGGGAGTGGCCCTGCCCAGGCAGGCAGGCAGGAGCGGGAGGGAGTCTTGCCTCTGCCGAGCTGTCCCAGGGCCTCTTCTGATACCTGTGTGTGTGTTTCTGTGTGTGACAGGGAGAGAGAGAGGCACCCTTGGTGCCTTCTGGGCTTTTCCTTGCCTTAATGTGTATTAGACTTTTCCTACCAGTTTTTCTCTTTTTTAAATTTCTTTGGAGCTGGGGTTAAACCTGGGGCCTCACACTGACCTGCACCACCCCCACCTGTCCTTCTTCATGTCAACTCCAGTCTTGGTCAGTTGCTGTGGAGCCTGCCCTGGCCCTGCCTTGGCCTCGCGGAGTGCTGGGTGGCAGGAGTGTGCCGTCCAGCACTCCTCTTCCCGCCCTGCTCTTTCTGCTTTCTTGAGTGTATTTTTCTGACATCACATTATTGTGTGATTGTCTTAGTTACCTTTTCTCACATCGCTGAGACAAAATACCCAATGCCCAAAGTTAAGGAAGGAAAGGTTTATTTCTTACAGTTGTTGGAGGTTTCAGTCCATACTCAGTTGGCTCCAAGGCAGGGTGGCGTGGCGGGGCCACTGCAAACAGCCAGCATTCACGGGCAAGAGAGAGACACCTTCTTCCTCCTGTTACATCACATGCTGGCTCCACCCCTGGGCGGGTGTAGCACTCACACCACCAATCCGAGCGCTACACAACAAGCCAATCACAAATGCTAGATTTGGTTGAGTTCATGATTCATGAGGCTTGGGGGCCACTGACACAAACCATGACAGAGCGATACTTTGATTCTTGGAAAAATTCTCACCTTTTATTGTCCTGAACCCTCGTTCTAACTTGCGTAATTTTTTTTTTTTTTTTTACTCCTTTAGTGACTTGTCTGATAAAAGTTTCTCCTTAGATTTACAGTAGTGCCGTGTTGGTCTAGTGCCACATTTTCAAGCTTGAGTTTGAAATATCTTCTTGAGACCATAAATGAGGCTCGCCGGGGTGTTTATTCACCCGCCCGCGTGGTGGCCGTACGCGCTGGCTCCTGCATCTCCGCAGCTTTCTGGCTCAGCGTTGAGGCCGAGGCGTTTCCCTAACTGCGCACTGCCTGTCCGTTCCAGGGCTGGACTGGTCGGAGGAGAGCGGAGAGGAGCTGGAGGACACCGAGCAGGCCTCGCCCTACCAGGCCGCGTGGTCCCTGCGGGAGGCACTCAGACACGAGCGACACACGTAAGCCTGCCCCTCGCCTCTTCGCCAGCTGCCCTGGCCGGTGCCTTTCCCCCCCCCGTCCATTCTGCTGTTTTTCCGTCGCTGGATCTAGTTTTATTGTAATGAGGCAGCAGGGATTCTCTCTGTGGAAAAAATGCACCATGTGCTTTGAACAAAGCTACGCAGACCTTTTCTTGGCAAGTTTGCTTCTGGAAATTTCCCACGGACCTTTGGAGGAGCCAGTGGGGAGCCCATGAGAGGCGGGAGGGACCCTGGTGCCTGTCTGCCTGGCGTCCCAGGCTCTGGCTCCGGACCCCCCTCGGTCTTGTGCAAGGGCGGCCCATTCTGTACTTTCCCTGCCGTGCCACGTTTTCTGGGGTGACCCTTCCTCGTTCTCAGGACTCGTCTTAGTGAGCTGTCTCAGGGTACAAGAGCCCTTCTCGGTCTCCGCCAAGCAGACCTCAGGAGGAAAGCGTTGGTTGCAGGCGGTGGAGATTAACTCACACCCTCTTCCCTGGCAGGAGAGTACTGATTTTCTTCCGGGGCCACGTTAGCGACATAGAGCCAGAGCGCCAGGAGAATCCTGAGTCTGCGGGGCCAGAAGGCGGCTCAGCTCGCTGTCTGACAGCGCGAAGGCTCTTGTGGTTTCCGCTGACGAGACAGCGTTCTGCTCTGGACCGAATCCTAGACCTTCCCAGCTTCACTGGGTGGCTGTCCAGTTTAGGTTATGGTGACTGAATTTGTGATTGAGGAGTGTGGTTTATTAATACACCCAGAAATGAGTAGGCTTAGGAAAGTGGTTCCTGGAGGCTAACCTCTAAACTGAAACTCTACCAGAAGCAAAGCACAATCAGAAACTGGCTTGGGCCAGGTGTGGTGGTGTAATCCCAGCACTCAGGAGGCTGAGGCAGGAGGATCGCCATGAGTTTGAGGCCAACTTGGGCTACATAGTGAATTCAAGACCAGACTGCACTATATAGTGAGATCAGGTCTTCAACAAAGACAAAGGAAACTTACTTGGGCAGGGAGTTAGTGCAGGGACAGTTGGATTTTATTAATGAACAGCACCTCTAAAGTACCCCTCATTGATGCATCCCTGTGCTCTGGGGATTTTCCGCTCATATTCTTGGCCCAGCCTCGTGGGTTGCCTGGCCTGGACAGTGCTGGAGAACGCTGTGCCTGCCCCTTGGCCTGCAGCACCTTTACTGTGTCCAGGAGAACTGTTGGGTGACTGAGCTGGTCCTTTCAGGAAGAGTAGCAGACCCGGCTTCCTGAGTGACAGACGCTGTGGGGCGCGCTGTGTGCCTGCCTATCTCGGCTTCCAGGCAGTGTGAGGAATGGCTGAGTTAGTTAGCATCGGGGAGCTCTGTGTGGGGAGTGGCGAGGAAGCCGTAGTCACCCTGACTGGGCCCCGGAGGGGACCCTCGTCATCAGCGGGTGGAGCGATGGCGGTGGGTGGGAGCATGTGCTCCATTTCTGCCCTCTGCGCCTCATCTGTTTGTGTACCCCACTTCCATGTCCCTCCGTGACTCTGGCTGTGCATGCACAGGCTCTTTCCCTTAGCTGCTGCTGCTGCTGCTGCTGCTCCTCCTCCTCCTCCTCCTCCTCCTCCTCCTCCTCCTCCGTCTTTTTGAGGCAGGGTCTCCCTATGCAGTTCAGGCTGGCCTTGAGTGCACTTTGTAGCCCAGGCTGGCCTCAAACTCACAGTGATCCTCCTGTCTCAGCCTCCCGGGTGCTGATTGCAGGCATGCACCACCTGGCCCAGTGGCGTAACCATCTTTTCTTCTTGCTCAGCTGTATCTTTGTCTTTCCCCCTAGATTCTTCCTATTTTTGTTGGCTGTTCACCTCTCTCCTTGCTTGGGGCACCCTCTTTGGAGGGCAGCAAGGTGACCACCGTGTCTGCATCCCGTGTGCACCTGTGTCTGCCTCTCTGCTCTCACAGGAAGCCTTGTGCTGGATTGTAAACTGCCAGCGGAACATCTGGGTTCCAGACTCCACTGCAGCCAGCTCTCCGTCATTGCCCGTTGTGGGTGGAGCACAGCAGGCAGTGGCCTTCCCCGGACTGTCTGCTACGTCTTCCCGAGGTTTTGCCATTTGAGATTCCTCAGTGGATTCACTGAGCTTTTAAGAGAGGCAAAACTGGCAGTGGTCTGATGTAAACAGCCTTTCCGAGGCATTGTGTTGCTAAACCAGGATTGCATTTACCTTTCTGGAAAAAGATCCGGCTCGTTCTGACGCGCTTTCTCGGTTACTGAGTTTGGCCGTGGGTGCATTTTGCCATAGCCAAGCTTTCGGGCTTTGCACGGGGTCTCTCGCTGTCGGCAGTGGTTCTCTACTGCTGCTCCTCTTCACGCCCTTTGCGGTTGCTGCCGTCCTGTGTGTCTGCTCTCTGCACAGCTTGCACTGGCCATGAACTTGGGACCCGGCCTAGGCTGTCCCCCCCCTTGTCCACCCCTCGTCCCCCACGCTTATGGTCACCCGGGATCCCCCTGTGGGCCAGGATCACAGGTGTGCAGCATTTCACATTCTTTGTGGTATCTTTAATAGAAGTGCGCTTGGCTTTTCTTTCTGGTGGGCGTGTAAAAAGTCATGGCTTGTCTCCAGGTCAGAAAGCTATGCTTACATCCTGTCCGGATCGACAGTCTTTGTGATCTTTGATTGTTTTGTATTTTGGAAACGATGTGAGATCAGGTTGAGGCTGGTTTGGTTTGCTTTGCTTTGGCTCTGGGGACGGAGCACAGGCCGTGGACGCACTGGGCACAGGTGCTGGCACTGACCCGTGGGTACCCGTAGCCTGGTGCTTCCGGGTGTTTAACATGGCGCGTGTCGGAGGAGGAGGAGGAGGAGTCCGAGGAGAGATGCTAGTCTTGTGGTAACCAATCCTGTCCCAGGCATCCATCACTGCTTTGGAAAGTGAATCGATCCTCTGAAGGATTCCTGAACCTTTTAACTACTCTGCCTCCCTGCTCATCGGCCCTGGGGACACAGCCTCCAGCCCTGGAATCTTGGGGACACGTTGGAATCCTAGTGGGTTTTTCCCTCTGGTTTGTAGTCCTGCAACATGAACCACATAGGTGGCGAACCTCTTGCACGTGCGTGCTGCAGGGGCCGTTTGGGTTCCCGGCACTGTTACAGGTCTCAGTCCTTCGTCTGAGGAGTGGCTGGGTTTTTCCCCATTCCGCTGATTGTTCCTTTACTTTGCTGCTTTCCTTTGCTGTGCAGAAACCTTTTAATCTGATGTGATCCCCTTTGTGGATTCTTTGTGTTATTCCTCTGTTCAGAAAGGCTTTGTGTCTTCAAGAGCTGTACCTGTGTATTTTCTCCGTCATCAGGTTAAATGTCTCTGTTCTAGTGTTTAGGTCTTAGCTCCATTTCGATTCTAGCTTAGTGCCTGCCGAGACAGGCGGGTCTAGATTCAGGCCTCCTCGTGTGGAAAGCCGGTTCCCTCAGCATGTTTGTGACAGAGGTGATCCTCAAGCTCGTGATTTTGGTCCCTTGGTCAGAGATAAGGTAGCTGCACACACCACGTTGTTTCTGTGTGCCGTGTTCGGTTCTGCTGCCTCACAAGGTGTTTGTTTGTTTGTTTGCCAACACCATGCTGTTTCAATCACTGTAGTTTTGTAGTATAACCCGAGGTTTGGGATTAAGATGCTGCCCACCTCTTACCCTTGCTGCTCAGAATTATTTTTGCTGTTGCAGGTCTCTTCTGGTTCCGCGTGAATTTCAGGATGGCTTCCTCTAGTCCTAGGAGGGGTGCTATTGGTACTGTGGAACTATGTCACAGTTCTGAGAGTAGGGCCGTTTGGACTGTATTGTTTCTCCCTACCCAGGAGCAAGGGATGTCTTTCCATTTTCTGGTGTCCTCTTTGATCACCTTTTATAGATCATTTTCACTGTAGAGATCTTTCACTGCCCTGGTTAGATTAATTTCTAAATGGTTTTTTTATGCTATTGTGAAAAGTATTGTTTCCTTAATATCACTCTTGGTGAGTTTATTATTGGTGTACAGGACCATAATTTTTCACTGTTTAACCATTATTTTTTCACTGTTTACTTTGTATCCTGCTGTGCTCCTGCATTGGATGGTTAGTTCTAGCACTCTTTGGATGGATTTTGGGATCTTCCATGTAAGGAAAGGCTCACATCGTCTCATAAGCAATGATAATTTACCTTCTTCCTTTCCTATCTGTATGCTTTTTATTTCTTGTTTATTTGTTGGCTGGTTGGCTTTTTGTTTCGTTTTTTGAGATAGGATCTTGCTACATTTGAACTCATTATTTGGCCCAGGCTGGCCTCAAACTGTTGGTGATCCTCCTGCCTCAGCCTCCCTGTCTGACTGAGCCTCCTCCCAAGTGCTGTGATTACAGGTATCTCTGCCCGGCACCTTTTATTTCTTTCTCTTTTCTAATTGCTCTGGCTGATGTTTTAAGACTGCATTGAACAGAAGTGATGACATGGGTGTCCTTGTCCTGTTTCTGATTGTATAGGGCAAGCTTTCAGCGTCTCTTTATTGAATGATCTTGGGCCTTGGTGTGTCCTAAGTGGCTTTTACCAAACTGAGACAGAGACTTTTCTGTGCCTGTTTTCCTCAGAATTTTTATGAGTGGATGTTGTTTCATCAAATGCTTCTTCTGCATCTGTTGAGATAGCTGTGTGAATTTTTTTTTTTTCTTGCATTTGTGTCTATGTGGTATGTTTTACTTACTGATTTGTGTATATTGAGGCATCCCTGTGTCCCTTGGAATGAATCCTACTGGGTCAGGATACAATATATATTTTATGCACAATTGTTTTTTTTTTTTTTTTTCTTTTTTGGTGCCAGGGATCGAACTCAGGATGTCATGCTCACCAGACAGGCACTTATACCGCTGAGCTAAACCCCCGGCCCCAAATTGTTCTCTTTTTTTTTTTTTGTTTTGGTTCCAGGGATCGAACTCACAACCTCCCACTTTCCAGGCAGGCGCTTATGCCCCTGAGCTAATATATATTTTAGATAGAATTATTTCATTACACATTTGCAGTGTTTTCTTAGTTCTCTTTCATGATTTTTTTCCTGTCCTTTGAGACAGAGTCTTGCTATGCAGTTCAGGCTGGCCTTGGGCTCATTTTGTCGCCCAGGCTGGTCTCAAACTTGGAACGATCCTCCTGCCTCAGCCTCTCGAGTGCTGGGATTACTGGCATGCCCTACTCGCCCCTCTTTGTGATTATTTTAACTACTCTGTAGTTTGAATTTCTACAGTAGTTCTAGAATCAAATTATCACTTTCTCCAAATCATACTGTATGTGATTATGGTTTCCCTTATAAGTCAATTTGGAGAATTATCTTTTTAACGATATTTTGTTCTTTTTTTTTTTTTTTTTGTACCAGGTATCAAACTCACAATCTAACATTTGCCAGGCAGGTGCTTGTGCCACTGAGCTGAATCTCCAACCATAATAGTTTCTTCCTAATTCACAAGTGAGGTGTTACTCTAGGTCTTCTATTTTTTTTGTCTCTAGCATTTATTGTTATAAATGTCTTACCTATTTTATTAAATTTATCTTAAGAGTATTTCAGTATAGTTTATTGCTAGTACTTGGTAACAACAGTTGGGTTGGGCTGGGGGTTTAGCTCAGCAGCACAGTGCCTGCCTGGCAAGCTTGAGGTCATGAGAGCAATTCCTGGTACCAAAAAAGGAAAAAAGAGAACAGATGGACCAACCTTTGTCAATTACATATATTCTGCAGTTTTGATAAATGAATTTGATTAGCTCTGGATTTTCTGGGGTATGCTCTTCTGAGTGTGAATAGTTTTACTTTTAACCTTCATGCCTTTACTTCCATTTCTGGCTTTGTTGTCCTGGCCAAGACATTTAGTAGCATATTGAATAGAAATAGTGAGGATGAGCATAGTTGCCTTTTTTTTTAAATTGTAGGTAGAATACAGAATTTTGACTTAAAATAACTTATTGGGATTTCATTTGCTTCTTTTTCACATGTACTTGACTGCCCCAGTTATTTACTTATTTATTTATTCCTTTAAGACAGGGTCTTGCTCTGTACTTCACACTGGCCTTGAGCTCACCATGTAGCCCCAGCTGACCTGGAGTGCCGTGTGATCCTCCTGCCTCAGCCTCCCGAGTGGTGTGATTACAGGCATATGCTACCACAGCTGGCTCGGAAGGAATTTTATTTGGAGAATTTTTATGTCACATCCTGAGATTATGGTTAGAATGTCAGGTCTGGGGTTTGCTGCTGTCTCTATGTTTTGTCAGTGATATCCTAATAACAGCAAATCCATATTTGTACTTTTGTAAATTCTGTTTTTTTCCTTTTCCTTCTCATGGCCTGGGGGCGCAAGCAGCTCCGTGGTTCCCAGGTCACAGATGAGGGAAGCTGAGGATGGAAAGAAACTAAGGCCGTCCCTCCAGTGTGCTGGCCCCGCTGAAAACGGGGGGGGGCTCTCCCTGGGCGCAGCCCCTCCCCATGCTGGGTCTGATGCAGCGACACTGGCTCTCGAGGTGCCCGGCCCACACCTGCAACCCCAGCATTCTGGGAGGCTGAGTCAGCGGCATCTTCTAACAATTTAGTAAGACCCTGACTCTAAGGAAAAACTACAGAAGGCCTGGGCTGCAGCTCAGAGCAGAGGCTGGGGTTCAGTTTTCAGCGCCGGGGAGAAACAGTGGGAGACAGCATGGGGCTTTCCTAGCTAAAGTTCCCGCCCGCCCGCCAGTGACTGTGCCGAGGTCACGGGGGAAACCAGGAAGCAGAAACCAGGAAACCTCGGAGCTCCGTCTCCCTGCAGGGCCCCCTTGTCCCTGCCCTGCAGGTTCGGAGCTGTCTCCCATTTTTCCCTTTCTCACCTCCGAATCCCGTTGCCACCTCACGTTCATTCTTCCCTGATGCTGGGCTCGGCCCGGCTTCTCCGCCTCACTGTCAGGTTGGCAGTGCAGCAGCCCAGTGTGCAGCAGCTGCCAAACACGTGTGAGGTCCTGGGTTCGAGCCCCAGCAAGGCCAAAAAAACCAAAATAATAGGGGATCCCGTTGTCCAAGGTGAGATTCCGTTTTGCTCTACATTTGCTTCCTCAGGTCCCGTATTTTCTAAAGGGCACCACTGCCCTGCCTGGTTTTCCGTGTGGAAGCTGCTGGGAGGTGACTGCCCCTTGCCGGCTCCTTCCCAGCGGGTGGGGTTTGTCTGGGCTCCTTCCCAGCGGGTGGGGTTTGTCTGTGCGTGCAGGTGACCCATGTGACCCCTCCTGTCCCCATGCCTGGTCCTCCGGGCAGGCGGGTGTCTTCACGCTGTCTTACCTGGAGTTTTCTCCATTTCCTGACTGCTCTTTCCTGTTTTTCTGTTTTTCCTGGATTCATGCCTTTGAAGTCTTCTTACTTACACCTCTGCTGTTATGACCCGTTCTTAGAAACCTGCGGAGATTTCTACCGTCTGAGACGAGGGTCGCACAGCTTCCTTTGACTCCAGGTTTAGAGGTTTGCTTTTCCCGCCATCAGCGCCCTGAAGTCCTGTGCTGCCCCAGACCAGGCCGCTGAGGCTCACACTTGGGGTTCCCTCGGGAGCCTGGTTCGCGCTCCTTTATCCTTGGGACACCCCCACTTTCTCTCCTTTCTTTCCTCTCTACTGTTCTCCTAGGGTTGTTTCTGTGGTCTTCGCCTGCCAGAGCCTTTGGCCCAGCAGGCTTCCTTGCTGGTGAATGCTCACTGACTGGCTCCCTGCTTCTTCAGGAAGCTGTTCAGAGCCTCTGGCCTTAAATAGGACGCCCAAGTACAGACCTTTGGCGAGACTTTGACCAGCAGCACAAAACGGGTTCACGGGCTGGGGCGTCTCCCGGGAGTCCATTCAGTGGATCTGGGATAGGTCCTGGGAATCTGCTTTAGTTTGGGTGTTTTTGAGACAGAGTCTCACTATTCAGTTCAGGTTGGCTTTGAACTCACTTTGTAGCCCAGGCTGGTCTCAAACTCACAGTGATCCTCCCATCTCAGCCTCCCAAGTGCTGGGATCACAGCTGGGAATCTGAAGTTTAAACCACTCTTAGATTTTTCTGCTGTGTGTTCAGATACTTCAAGTGTTGGTCTGCATGACCTACTGCTTTGGGTCCTGAATTCAGCCTCTTTTTTTTTTTTTTTGGTACCAGGGATTGAACTCATGACCTTGCACTTGCCAGGCAGGCACTTATGCCTCTGAGCTAAATCTCCAGTCCCCAAGTTTAGCCTCCTTTGAGTTATTTAATTTTGCAGTGTGTTTTTCTTGTCTAAATTTCATTGCAAACTTTCTGAAACTTTGCTGTCAGTGCCCCGCGTAACACTCACTGTAAATGTTGAATGTTGGGTAAGTGAAGGATGAGGTGAGACCCTTCTGTTTGTCTGCCTGAGGGAAACTGCTGTAGAGCTCAGGCTTGTAGGAGAGATTCTTAAGGAGTTCAGAGAGTAGCCCGCAGGCCTTCTGAAGGGAAGAATAATACCTCTTAAGAGAACAAAAGCAATGATTTGTAAGACAAGATTAGGTGTGGTTTACTTCTGATTAAAGAGAAAGAAGATAAAATCACAAGTTAGTAGTAGTACTCCATGACTAACATAGAAAGTGAGATCACATTTGTTCCTAGAACTTCAAATATTTTGCTGGGTTTGGTGACTCAGGCCTGTAATCTCAGCACTGGGAGGCAGAGGCAGGAGAAGCATTTTGGGTTCCAGGCCAGCCTGGGCTCCCTAGTGAGTTCAAGGCCAGCCTGAACCACATGGCAAGACCCTGTCTCTCAGAAAGAGAGTGAGCTATGAAGACTCGAATCTCTCGCCCATGTGCACAGGGCCGGAGAACACAGGGCTGCTTGGCTGTCTCTGATGAACTTAGACTCGGATCAACAGGGCATCGCTCATCTTTCACAGTAGCACACGGTGGAGGCTGGAGGCTGTCGAGCACACCGCTGAGCTACCCCTGGGGTGTGAGTGTGAGCTCTGCGGTGCCATGGAAATCCCAGCGGTTAGTGAGACGGCTAGTTAAGCTGCAGTGCATCCAAAGGGCCGTTCGTCAGCAGCGCCCTGTCGGCTTTCACTGTGGCGTCCCCACTGTGACCGTTTACCTGTGACACAATGGCATGTGGGTCCTCCTAAGTGCGTGCTTTCTTAGTCAATAAACATCAATTACTGTGTGCAAGTCCCTAACTCATCTAAGGCGTAGACCTAGTGGGTTGACATCCTGGGAAGGCTGAACCTAAAATGCTGCTTTGCTTTGGCTGAAATACTGTTTTGCTACAGATCTACTGGATCTCTTTCTGTCTTTCTGGGTTTTTTTCTCCCCCCCCCCCCCCGGTCCGTCTACAGCTCACTCTGTAGCCCTGGCTGGTCTCATCCTTGAAAAGAGCCTCCTGAGTGCTGGGATTACTGGCGTGTGCCACCAGGCCCAGCTCTTTTCTGCTGTTTAAAGGATGTTCTTACGTGTCAGAAAAGTCGTAAACCCTGCGCCCTTGTTCCTGTTTCCCTGACAGTGAGCAAGCTGTTTATCCCATTTTTCACTTCTTTCCCTGCACTTTCCAGGTCTGATGACGAGGACGACGCGGCCAGCAGGAGCTCCAGGGTGACCCAACTTTGCACTTACTTTCAGCAGAAATACAAGCACCTCTGCCGCCTGGCGCGGGCTGAGTCGCGGCAGAAGAGATGCAGGCTGGCGCTGAGGAGCGCGCTGCTGCAGGCAGCCAGCCGGGAGCCCGAGAGCGCCGGGCAGCTGCTGCAGGAGCTGCGCAGGGCGGCGTGCGGCCGCGCCAGGTGAGCGCTTTGGGGACTGGGGCTGTCCTGGCCCTTGGCCTGAGCCTGTTGAGTCCCAGGGCTCCTGTCCTCCCAGCTGGCTCTGTGGGCTGCGCCTCGGTATTCTGTTTGGAGAGGTTAGTTAAGGCAGGATGGGATGTGTTAGTTTCACAGGAGCTTCACATTTCAGTGTCATTTTTGGGGAAGGCACTGCCCAAGGGACAGAATAAGCCAGCAGGGAAAGAAGCGTGTGATGGAATTCCCATGGGGCTTCGTCTCGCTGTGTCTTTTTAAAGCTTAATTTTATTTGTACACTTCTGGCATACATGACGGTCACATTCATCCCAGTGAATCTGTACTTGTACTTGGTGTATTTTTTTCCTGTTCTTCCGCTCATTTTTACTCCGGTTCCTTCCTCCGCCTCCTTGTTCCCCTAGCCACGGGAACGTTTTCTTTCCTCTGCCCAATATCTGTCATCCATTCCGTCCTCTGTTACCCTTTGGGTTTCTCATACAGGAGAAACCATGTAATATTTTTACATGTGTGCCCAACATGTTTCCCTTAAAATTATGTTTTCAAGGTGCATCCATTTACCTAAAAATGTCTCAAGTTTTTGCTTTGTGGCAGAGTAAGTACTCCATTGTATACAGAAACACATTTTCTTTACCCATTCATCCATTGGTGAGCATTTGAGTTGTTAGCTATTATAAACTTCAGCTGTAAATGTGGGTACGCATATATCGCTGTGGTATAGTGCTTTTAATTCTTTTAGGGAGATACCTAGCAGGGAACCACAGGGTCTCATGGAACCTCTCTCTAGTCCTAGCTTTTTGAGGACTCTCCACTGATTCCACAGTGGTTGCACCAGTCCACACCCTCGTCAGCAGTGGATAAGGTTCATTTCCTCCCACAGCCCGCCAGCATTTGTTACTGGTTGATTTCTTGATGGCAGCCATTCTTTCTGGGGTGAGATAGAATCTCAGTGTTTTATTTTGCATTTCTCAAATGACCAGTGATTTTGAACATTTTTTCTATGTTTATTTGCTGTTTATACTTCTTTATCTAGAGGTGCTTCCTCATTTTGAATTACATTTTTGGATTGGGTTTTCAAATTTGGAGTGTCTGGTTTTTCTGAGTTCTTTGTATATTCTAGGTATCAATCCTTTGAAGACTAGCTGGTAAAATATTTTCCCATTTTGTGGGTTTTTGTTCACTGTGTTAGTTTTGCTGTGCAAAAGATTTTTAATATGATGTGACAGCAGTTGTTGGTTTTTTGTTCATAAAAGTCTTTGTCTAGGCCTGTGTCTTTAAGTTTTCCCTGTTCTGTATTCTAGCAGATTAAGTTTTCTTTTATAATTTTCTCTGAGTCAGGGTCTCCCTATGAAGGTCTGGTTAGCCTTGAACTCACTTTGTAGCCTCGGTTACCTTGAACTCATAGCAGTCCTGCCTCAGCCTCCTGAATGCTGGCATTTCAAGTGTACCCTGTCATATCCAGTCCCTGCTTTCATATTTAGATCTTTGATCTATTTTCGTTTTGTGTGTGTGTGTCTTTTTGAGACAGGGTCTTTATGCAGTTCAGGCTGGCCTTGAGCTCACTTTGTAGCCCAGGCTGGTCTTGATCTCACAATGATCCTCCTGCCTCAGCCTCCCAAGTGCTGGGATTAACAGGCGTGAGCCACCACGCCCGGCTTCTATTTTTGTTTTAATTTAGTGAATGGTTAGAGCTATGGGTCTAGTTTTACTCTTCAGCGTGTGGGAAGTTTTTCCAGTGCCATTTATTAAAGAGGCTCTCTTCCCTCTGGTAAATTTGTTTGGCCCCTTTGTCGAAGATAAGGTGGATGAATGTGTTTGGAGTCTGTCTTGGTTACTTTTCTTTAGTTGCTAGGACAAAACACCTGACACTCAAAATGAAGGAAGGAACAGTTTATTTCTTACAGTTTGTGGAGGTCCATAATCAGCTGGCTCTAAAGCAGGGTGGCATGGCACTGGGGCAGCACTTCAAGATAGCAGCCAGAGCAAAAGGGAAAAACAAACCTCTTCTAGCTAATATTGTACACTAGCCACCCCCACCCCCAGGGCAGGTGAAGCCCTTGCAAAATCTCCCTGCCCTCCTTGCACAGGATTGAGGGAATTTACAAAGTAAGAACCCTGGCTCCCTGCTGAGAGCCTCTCAGATAAATTTTTAAACTGTCAAGTTGACACAGTGAATCAACCATAACAGTTGTTTCTGCATCTCCTATTCTGTTCTATTGATGCTTGGGTCTATTTTTGTATTAGTACTGCTGTTTTTATCACTGCAGCTTTGCAGTATAATTGTAGTAAGTGATTGTGAAGCACCCTGCCTTGCCTTTTTCTTAGATTTACTTTTGATATCTTAGGTCTCTTTTGGTTCCAAATGAATTTTAGAGTTGTTTTCTCAAATTCTGTGAGGTATATTGTTGGTGTTTTGATCAAGATTGCATTAAATCTTTATATAATAATTTTGAAAATATACCATTTTAACTATATTGGTTCTTCCTACCCAAGAAGAAGGGGGTGCCTTTCCATTACCTGATGTTCTCTTCAATCTGCATTTTCAGAGCACTGTAGATTTCAACCTAAAGGTCTTTTACTTCCTTCTTTAGATTGATTCCTAAGGGTTGGTTTGTTTGTTTGTTTGGTACTGGGGATCAAACTCACAACCTTGAGATTTTAAGGCAGGTGCTTATGCTGGTGAGCCAAATCTCCGGCTAAGTATTTTATTTTTGTTGATGCTATTGTGAAGGGTGCGGTGTCCCCCATTTCTGAGTTTATTCTTTGTATATAGGAATGCTTTTGGGCTGGTGATTTAGCTTAGCAGCATAAGCGCCTGCCTGGCAAGTGCGAGGTTGTGAGCTCAATCCCCGTACCAAAAAAAAAAAAAGGAATGCTGTTAACATGGTGTTTGTGTGTGTTTGTTTGTTTGTTTTTGGTACCAGGGATCAAACTCATGACTTCCGAGCTTTTGAGGCAGGCGCCTTGTTTTTGTTTTTGTCTTTTCGAGACAGGGACTCACTGTGCAGTTCAGGCTGACCTTGAGCTCACACCTTGTAGCCCAGTCTGGTCTTGAATTTGAACTTGCAATCATCCATTTGCCTCAGCCTCCCGAGTGCTAGGATTATAGACATACACTACCATGACTGGCTGTTTCTGATTTCCGAGTGAAAGTTTTCAGTTTTGGGCCATTTAGTATGACCTGTTAGTTTGTCAGGGATGACTTTTATCAGATTGAGATAAAGACCTTGTATTCTGATTTTCTGTAGGGTTTTTATCAGGAATGGGCGTTGAATTTTATCAGATGCTTTTTCTACATCTATTGAGATGATCATATGATTTTCCTCCTTGGTTCTGTAAAAATGGTGTGTTTCAAATTTTGATTTGTGTATGTTGAACCGTCCATGTATCACTGGGTGAGTTGTACTTGGTCATGGGGTATAATCTTCTTGATGATTTGCTGCATTGTTTGCCAGATTCTTACTGAGAATTTTTGCATCTATATTCATTAAGGAGATTGGCTTGTAGCACTCTTTTGGCTGGATCCTTCTCTGGTGTGACACCAGGCTAATGCTTGCTTCCAGGAATGACTTTGGGAGTACTGCTTCCTTTTCACTTTCATTAGCGAGTTGGAGGAGTAGTGAGTAGTTCTCTGAATTTCTTGTGGAATTCAGCAATGAATCCATCAGGACCTAAACTTTTCTTTGTTGTTAGTTGTTTTACTTACTTTTCACTCCCTGCTGAAACAAAATACCCAACATCTTACAAGTTAAGTGAGAGACGCTTTATTTAGCTCACAGTTTGTGAAGGTTTCAGTCCATAATCGGGTGGCTCCAAGGCAGGGTGGCACATGGCAGAGGACAAATGTTCAAGGCGGCTGAAGACAGCAAAAGCTAGTAAGGGAAGAGAGAGACCAGCCTCTTTGCATTTCTGTATGCAGGATACCTGCCTCAGAGTGATTGGGGCACTTATACTTTTAATCCCAGCATTGGACCAGGACTCCAGATTGAGGCAGCTCTGAAAAGCCCCACCGCCCATGACTGCATGAGGCTTTACACAAACAAACCATAACAGTAGTTTTTAAATTACTGCTTCCATTTCATTGATTGTTATTGGATTATTTAGAATTTTTATATCTTTTATATTTTAATTTCACTTTGGTAATTGATTTGTATCTAGGAATCCATTCACTTCTGAATTTTCCATTTTATTACAGTACAAGTTCTCAAAGTAGGAACTGATAATCTTCTGGATGTCTACAGGATTTCTTGTGATTTCATCCTTTTTATTCCTAATTACATGGATTTGAGCCTTTTCACATTCAATTCTGCTTTGATCTTGATAATCTCCTTCCTCGCACAAGCTTTAAAAAATAGATTTATTCAGCGTCATGATCACACTATTTAGCAATCAACAGCATGGGTGCAAAAAAGTCTACATTAAAACCCTTTGCTGGAATGCAACTTTCCACAGAAGAGAAACTGAAATAACCCGTTATTCTATTAGTCACAAATATATCCCTGGGTTGTTTGCCCCCACATACAAGTATTGCGCTGCATCACTGTGCTTGGCTGGGTTCTGTTGTAACCTGTAGCGCCCCTGCCTCTGCCTCTCCTCTCTGCAAAGCTTTGTTTCCTGGAAGTATTTGAAATGCTCTGCCATTGCCACAGCCACAGCCACTGCTGCTGCTAGAACCACCGCATGGTCCAGAGCTTCTGCCTGCAAAGCTTCCTCCCCTCACGGGTCCTGAGTTCAAAGATTGACTGTTGTAACTGCCAGATTCCTTGTTGCTTCTATCTCTCCAGAACTGTTTCCATCATTACCAAATCCACTGTTGCCCTCCCCTCTGCCACCACATTCACCTCCACCTCGGCTGCCACCAAAGCCACCTCGACCACCAACGATTCCCCCGTGACCAAAACTGTCATATCCACCACAACCACCACCCCAGCCACCACCAGAATTTCCAGAGCCACTTCAGCCTCTTGTCTAGGTGACTGCTGGCCACCGCCTGACCGGACTGGGCCTTCCTGACCTCACAGTGTGGCCTTTGTGAATGACAGTCTTACCCACGGAACCATGGCCCTCAAAAGGTTACAAGAGCAAAGCTCCTCTCTTTCTGCTGCCTCGGTCACTCACAGTTTCAGTCACCTCCATTTTTCCAAAAATAACCTTGCAGGTGCTGCTCTTCCATGTTTTCTTTAGTGCCTCCCATGGAGATCTTTCCAGTTAAGCACACCTCTGGTCTGGGGACCCTTCCCCTGAGACTGGCCTGCAGCTCCACCACCCACTGCACCCGGCCTCGCCATCACGGCTACACCCGCCTCCTCACCGGGGTGTAAGTGACAAACCTAAAGTGCCTGGTGCGCCGGTGCCAGGATCGGCCCTGCTCATAGACTGTGAGTGTCCTGCATAGCTCAGGGTGGCTTCTGTGTCCGAGCTCAGCCCTTTGATTAGAAGCCTCCGTGGCTGCTTGGGCCCCTCGGGACCCCGAGCTGCACTTGGGTCTGGAGAGAGACTGACTTACCTACCGACCGTGTGCCCTCCAGCGGAGAGGCCTCGGACAAGCTCTGGGCTTAATCTGCTCACCTCCTTCTAGAGCCTTGAATAGGCTACAGTTAAACAATAACCTGCGCTGGAGTTAACCTCAGGGCTCAGCCTCAGGTTATTGTTTAATTGTAGAAACTGTCTCATTTCTTCAGTTTCCTCTGTGTCCTGTTCAAGAGGAAGTTATTTAATCTCCATGCCTTTATGTAGCTTTTGTGGTTTCCTTTGCTATTGATCTCCCATTGCATGGCACGAAGGTCTGATAATATGCATGCAGTAATTTCAGTTCCTCTGCATTTACTTAAGTATGTTTTATGAGCTTGTATGTGGTCTGTTCTAGAGAACGTCTTGTGCGCAGCTGAAAAGAATGTGTACTCTACTGTTGTGGTTAGAACACTCTAGATACCTACTGAGTCCATCTGTTCCGAGGTTTGCTTCAGTTTTGATATTGATATGTTTTAGAGGATTGGTAACCGGTGGTCAACTTAACACCAGTTGAATGGAATCAGTGTGGTGCTGAGCGGGGATGGCTCTCCCGGGACTGTTGTCAGCATGGAAAGGAGACCTAGACAGGAAGAGTGTGGTATTGTGGGTTCTCCTAAGTGGTGGTTGTTTTGAGCTTGTCGCTTGTTCTCCTGGAGAAGCTTGTCTTGCTGGCCCCCCATAGGAACTCGGCTGTTATCATCGGAGGAGCTCAGGGCCTTGGTTGCTGAGGATGGCTGCGGTTGGAGGAGCTGTGCCTCTTACACTGACGATAGCTTCCTGACTCTAGAGCGGAAGACAGTTGCTGTTCAGTCTCCAGGAGAAGCTTATCATGCTGATTTCCTCATATATACTCAGCTGTTCTCATCATCAGAAGAGCTCAGCACCTCATTGTCCCTGAGGACGGCTGTGGTACTTTTCAAGGGAGCCTGGTCCTTATTTTGAGTGTTGCTTCTTGGCTTTGGCTCCAGCACAGAACCCTCAACTTCCTGGCACAAATCCTTCCCCCGCTGGCATAGACTTTCTAGCTTCCACTGCTGACCTCTGGGCCTTCCAGCACAGGTCCACAAAACTGACTTGCATGAGTCATGGTCGTGGGCTCTAGGTCTTCAGCTGAACTCATGCAGGACATTACCGTTGACTCAGGCCCTCGGCTGGATTTCCTAGGTCTTTAGTGTGGTGGACACCTTCTTTGTATTTAACTTTGGGTGACCTTCATACAATAATACTATAAATTCTGTGCCCTGTATGGAATTGTTCTCCATGCAACCCCCGAC